>BQNB010042420.1:0-46134 GCA_026074375.1 Tanacetum coccineum | reverse complement strand
TACAAGTACGTTTAAATTTTGTTTCGGTTTCATTTTTTCTGATGTGTCATGTAATATTTTGGATGCTAAAACATCAACAAAATAATGACTTTGAAACGAAATTTGAATTTACCTAGTTATTATTCGAAAATACCGTGTGCCTCCATGTTTAGTTTGTTGAAAATTTAGTGCAATTGTGAGAATTGTATCATACTTGGAAATGAGTTTGGAGATACGGAGTGTACACTTATCAAGTCAATGATTCTCCCTGACTTTTTTAGTGGTTAGCTTAATGTCTATTAAATGAGTGGTTTCAACATTAAATGTTTGTAACTACACCTATTAAATGGGCGGTTTCAAGTTTGATTTAATGATATATAACCACTATGCATTTATGAAGGAGGTTATGAGATTAATTAACCAATTAATGCTCATAACTCCTTTTGACCAGGAGTTACAAACTCTTTTAATTAAGAATTTTCATCTCTATAAATAGAGATGAACACTTGCATGAAAGGTACAACATCAACACTGAAAACATAAACACTTAAAAGCGAAGGGTTCTTGATTTGTGCCCAAAACAAGAACAAGCACTTGGTTTTATCCCAAGAATGTATTTGTGTAACCCAGGGTCGAATAATCTTCTTTGAAAAGTGATTACACGACTTCAAGTGATATCCGATAACTTTAATTGGTAATAATTTAGGCATTGATTATCTTCACCATGTTCTGGACCAACAACAACCAACATAGTTTGTTCCAAAATAAATACCCACCTATAAGTTTATGTAAAATCAAAACACTTTTAAAAATCTAAAGTGGCCAGATTGATTTGGTTCTTAGACATGTTAAGAGTGATAATGCAAAAGTTTAACATCAGTTACTTTTATTGACATGTTTGTTTAATATATATATATATATATATATATATATACTAGTTACGTAACCCGCCCAACGGGCGGGTTCGTTTTGTGTTTTTTTGTTATTTTAAGTGTGGAACTGTTGGATTTTTAACACAGCGTGATGGAATATTTAAAAATTGTTAAACGGTTTGACAGTATCTATTGTTCTGTTGAAATCCAAATGAACTGTTTAATAATGGTACGGGAATAGGCTTAGTTGCATAACGTTGCCGACGGTTGGGTTCGGTTTACAAATTTTTTTCAGAGAGAATTTTTTCGTTTAGTTTAGTGGTTGTCATTTTTGTGAAAACATAGAATCTGTATTCCTCTTTTTTTTATTGTTCACATTATGATATATAGCTGTGTGAGAATATATTGTTTGTTAAAATGAAAGTAACCTTTTATAGTGTATGGGTTTTGATTTTAATAATTGTTATTGTGAAGATGCAATTATCTCGAATAAAATTTAAGCGTGTTGCCTATATTTTTTATTATTACATTGTGTATAAAATATTGTTTAGTTTTACATGGAACCATTAAGCAAATGTGAACCTTCCATAACTCAATTTTGAAGTATCATTAAGTTCGTTTTTATGTGTATGTGTATTTGGAATTTCATGCCGACATTCCTAATAAAAGCTCAATGGAGGGACATTATGGATCTATGCGATTTCTAGGCTATCTAAATTGTCAGATTGAAGCTATTTGAGGAAGTTGTAGATGATATCGAGACTGCCGATCAATTGCAGCCGGTCATGCTACTGGTGTTTCATATGTGTTATAGAATATTTTTTTCAATTTGAATGTTTTTTGTCAAGTTTATTTATTGAATACATTAACATTACTAAATGTTTAATTGTATGAGTTCTCCACTTAACCTGTCACATAATAAGATCATGCATGTGAAACTCGTAACGGGATATAGTGAGTGCTTCAATCATTATCAAGCTGTAAAACATCAATGATATGAGTGGAAGCGGGCGTGAGAGCAAGCTAGTTTCGTAATTTTCAATTATAAATATCTATCATGTACATATTGAGAAGGTTCAAGCTTTTTATTTTGTTATATACGTAATGTGAAAAACAATTCTATATACAAATCATGAATTGCATTGGTTTAAGGATAACCAAAATAAGTTTCAATGTGCAAAATTATACCAAAGGAAGATGTGTAGGAATATGATTTTTGTTTCTTGCATACATCACTAAATGTTTGACATAATATATGGAACGTGGTATTCCACTTTAACAAATGGAAACAATAATTTATGTTTAACTCTGACAACTCTCTCTTCGGTGGTACAATACGTTTCTTTATCAAGAAGTTGTGCCAAGGGATTTTCGGAAACTGACACTCTCGTGAATGTTTGCAAACTTTGCAATCTGAATGCCAAGACTCTGATCACACGCCCCCGGTTCAACCTATATGATCAACATCACGCAAAATAATGGCAAAATCAGCTATAGATGGATACCAATAAAGTGTTAATGTGTAACAAATATCTATTTATAGTAAAGAATTTTTAGAAAATATTCTATTGATAAATTGACAAACCTTGTAAAACATTCTTAGCTTTGACCTCAGAGAGTCGATGTGTGCACTGACTTGATTATTTGCCATACCAGAAGGTTGGCCAGCATTCTCATGAGCTAATGTCGTCAACTCATTAAATTATCTAGCAAACTTTCGTGGCTTATTATGTCCCGCTTGCCAAAGAATGTGAAGACTTTCCTTGAAGGCATTTTCTATATTATGTGGTGGCTCATTTGGCGTTTCAGAAACCAACTTCTTTTTGGTCCCAATCCCCCTAGGCGCGAGACTTTATTCGATGATGTGGTGCAATTATCCTACTTATGGTGTTCTAGTCGATGTAATTCTAAACTTAATTGGGTTGAGTGGTTAAAAAGCCCCAATTGTATTAGTTTGTAATTTCTTCTAGCTCCTTGCTAGTTTTAATAAAATCCGCCGTTCAAAAAAAATGTAGGTGCTTTAATCACTTCAACCTAATGTTCACAAATAGCCCATGCTAAACCTGCTTCCAAAATTAGAAGTTGTAAAGAGCAAAAAACAAATATGAAACTTAAGCATATGATTGCTTTCTTAAATTCCCAATTGGAGTTATAAGGTATTCTTCATTCCTGCAAGAATTAAATGGATTCATAGTGTAGAAAAAATGTAAATCTTGTTACATGGCTTATAAGCAGAATTCAAATGCAACATACAAGTGGTACAACCACATAAAGGGGCTAACCTAAAATGGAGTTAATTTGGTTTGATTTTTGTACATTAACCTAACAATTAGGTGATATGATATTAGCTCTTCTAATAACTACTTTGTTATCCCTTTTGCACTTTGTATCCTAAAAAAAATTAAAATTGAGGTGCTATTAGTTTTCATTAGATGTGAGGAGTAACATTTCTTTGTTCAAACAAACCTGAAGCAGATTATATTTTTCCACCCACTTACATTTAGTAATATTACAAAGTGCAAGTTTCAAAAATGTTTTACTTTTCTTCACTTTTCATTGCAGATGCAGAGGGATCAAAATATCCGTATGCAAGAACAAATATATCAATTAGAGGACAGCAAGAAAAAAAAGGTATGAACAAAAGGCCATGTAGAAAATTACCTATTGCGTTAGCTGATGCTTAAGATAACCACACATGTGTTGCAACAACCAAAGATTGTAAACCACGTTCAACTAAATTATCAAATCACAACATGAACATTCTTGTTGAGATCTTGTTTTCATCCACAGATGGTTTAATTCTGATTCAGTATATAAGATCAAGCTTAGTAACCCATTGATTCATGATGTGCATTACCTTCAAAGCTTTCTATCGAGACATGGAGTATTAACTTTTATATAATGGTCGTTGCATATATCGTCAATGCTAAGTGGTTAATCGTATAACTAAGAAAACACTAAATCTTACCAAAGCATAATAGCATTGGCTGTATATATCAATATTTATTTACATCTTAACTACTCTTTCATTATAGGGGGTGTTTGTTTCGGCTTATATGTGGGCTTATGAGCTTATTTGATTTCGGCTTATATAACATAATCCCTGATTATTCGGCTTATTTTGAGACTTGTGGGTTATATAAGCCCATAAGTCTCAATATAAGCTAAAAAATTAGGGCATATGTTATATTAGCCAAAATAAAATAAGCTCATAAGCCCACATATAAGCCAAAAAAACACCCCGATAATAAGGCCTACACAGTTTCCATTGAGAAAACGTTTTTAACTATAATAGAAATTGTTTAAAATTTGAAATTTCTTTTACATTTCTTAGTTCAAATTAGTAATATGTTTAGAATAGTTTTCTACGTAGAGCAATCCCAACCACCCTTTTATATGATCCATACATATATTAGTTTTAGGTTATGGTTGGTTCGGTTATTCTTTAGTTTATCGAGTAGTGAATTTTCTATGGACTTTTGTGACTTTTCACGAAAGCATTATAATTACCATATTTTATAGTGTCCTGATCTACTCTTCTTGTTTAATTGTCTATTGACTTTTGGGCTTAATTTTTACATCTGCTACTACAGATACATAAACACCCCATGATCTAAGGCTTATTGCAAAATCTACGGACAGAAACAGATAGATCTAACTATCAAGTTCTAACTTTGTCAAAATAATACAACTGATCATGTCACTTTATTATTTGAAATTACCTTTTTCCCAATCTGCACCCTAGTCTTATTGGGCACTTCTAATATGAGCAAAATTTTAATCACAAACAGCTAAACAAAATGTTCAACTAACACCAAGGAAAACAAGTTGCTTACCAAATTCAAAGATCTGTTCTGGTATTGGGTAGCCAACCCATAAAGCATAGGTATGAGCACTGCCATGAAGTGACTGTTCTTTTTTTGTTTTACTAGACGACCAAAGTTCAGCTCGAACAAATACGTTGTAAGGTTATAGAAGGTAGTCTTGAATGCCAAGACTCTGATCACATGCCCCCGGTTCAACCTATATGATCAACATCACACAAAATAATGGCAAAATCAGCTATAGATTGATAACAATAAAGTGTTAATGTGTAACAAATATCCATTTATAGTAAAGTATTTTTAGAAAATATTCTATTGATAAATTGACAAACCTTGTAAAATATTCTTAGCTTTGACATGAGAGAGTCAATGTGTGCACTGACTTGATAATTTGCCATACCAGAAGGTTGGCCAGTCTTACAATGTTTTAGAGTGAAGCAATCATGAAAATACTTACATGCTCAGATTTCATATTTGCCAGACTAAATAGCAGCTGCTAACTAAATTCTCTTGTAAACAGTAGTGCAAAAGTGCAAAGTGTTCTGTAGTGTTGAGAGATTCATTTGAATATAAAAGTTAGATAAAGAAAATTCCTGAAGTGATATTGGCCTAATTGACTAAAAAAGATCAACGACAAGATAGAAACTATGGTTTATATAACTAAGGTCCAGAAAAACAAACAACCAAACCCATTTAGATAGGAACCATCTATAAGTGAAATGCGGAGTACCACTTTACATGATATCTACTCGCTTGAAGAATTCTGTCACATGAAACTCTTCACAATGTGGGTTAGAAATGTGGATTTAAATGATGTAAGTGCAATATTTCAACGGAATTCTTTCCTTTCATATTGGGAAAAGAATCAACAGCTAATGATCTAAAGCAAAGAATATATTAGATGACTTTGTTTGCTTTAATAAGATGACCACCACAAGAAATTCTCAACATGTATTATAAATGTAATATATAAACATCCTATGGCTTCTTACTTTATAAAAAATCGATATTCGCAATGGCTAAATTTATATTGCTCTAAATTACCAGAGATAAAATAATATTTCGGAAAGTCACCACATCAAAAAACAAGATAAAGATACCATAGCATTCAAATAAGTATCGAAGGCCACACAAGTTCTTGATTTAATTAAACTCTAATCTAAAGTAAAGTAGGGGGTGAGTGCATGAGAAGTTTTTGTTACAGAGTTCTTTGGTTGTCGTGGCCAGAGATACTGTTGGATCGTCTCCAAAATCAAATACCTAGGTAGAATTATAAGTGTTAGAATTCTGTCATAATCCAGAAAGTCTAAAAAGAAAGGTTTATGCTCACATTTAATCATCACATGAGTCACTGGAAAAAATGTATGTAAATCCTAAAATTATAGACGGACAACATATCTGCTCTGCCTGAACTCATAGAGTGGAAACAAAATATACATATAAGTGGTATATGTGTTTAATTAAATAGAGTGGAAAGATCCACACTCACTTCATTCCAGATGAAAATTCAGCATTCTGTCATTGACTAACTAAAAGGAGTAGTACCATTTTTAAACACGTTTATAAAGTTAATGTGTACAAACCTTGAATTCACCATAGAAGGGTATGAGTTAGATTTACTAATCTAGCAAGACTTTCACCAAAATATTACCTTATATCTAAGTTACCCTGATATTTTGCTCCTCTCGCAACCCATGTGGCCATTGAACTTCTTCAGACCACCCTGTGAACAATGAAGAACCAAAAGAATGAAAACAAAAATAAAAAATATAGAACTTGAGGAATGATATAAACGTATTTGTATGGAAGATAAATATACACAAAAAAAGCTGAAATCCTATCATCTTTTGTTTTCCTTGTTGTGACCATATAGGATTATAGAGGTCCATATCATGAAAAGACTTCCACAAAACTCAGGAAAGAGTGATCGAATAACACATATAAAAAACGAACATAAGTTAATACCTTCCATAATAATTATGAGATGAAAGATGTCTAACGACAGCAGATCATCAATTATATGTCTACAGTAATCACAACTTCAACGTTAGGGTTTGGAGATCTTGTGAAGAAGAGAGGCAGGTATACATAATACCTAAAAAATACATATATAAAATACGAATGGTGTTTTTATCATTGGATTATTTAGGGATAAAAGATGATATTAGGAAGTAAGGGACGGAAGTATTTATAGATCAAAATTAGAGTTCTAAGGAAGCCTTGGGGTTTGTAGATATGCTCTAATTATGGTGTTTATCCTGAAATCATGGCTATCAATATTGTTTTCATTGAGTTTGATTCATATTAGGGTTCTAAAGATTAGGATTTAGAGTATATGAGGGTGGGTGCGTGGATTTAGAGTACATCAAGTCTGGTTGCCTTTGTAATTCTTTAGGAATAAGGATACTTCACATTGTGCATATGAATATTGTAAGGTGATTACACTACTTCAAGTGATAACCTTAATTGGTAATAATCTAGGCATTGATTATCTTCACCATGTTCTGGACCAACAACAACCAACATAGTTTTTTCCAAAATAAATACCCACCTCTAAGTTTATGTAAAATCAAAACACTTTTAAAAATCTAAAGTGGCCAGTTTCATTTGGTTCTTAGACATGTTAAGAGTGATAATGCAAAATATTAACATGAGTTACTTTTATTGACATGTTTGTTTAATGTTTATTTATATATATATATTCAATTAACATTATAAAAGTGACATTTAAATTATAACAACCTACTTATTGCCATATATATGATCTTGTAACGCTTGGTTTTTTCTCTACATTGTATTTGCAGCTCGCGTGTTATCGGCTTGATGTGCGAAATTGCCTCTTTTGAAGCCTAGATGTTCGACAGATTTCCGGTGGAGCTAGTAGTATACCTCTCTTCTTTTGCTTCGTGTTTGTAAATAACATGAAACGTTCAAGTTGCAAGTATTTAGTATTTTTTGAATTTTTCGATATTGTGTAATGTTTAGATTAGGAAAACAGAAGCTGAATAAATGTTTGGAAATAAGTTGGTAAAGAAAGTGATATATAAGTGAAGATGGACTAGTTTTTTGCATTTGAGTGTATATATATGATCTAACCCTTGACACTCCCAAAAGGGTATATATATGTTGCACTTGCTACCTTTTTCATTTGCTCATTTCCTTATGGAATAGAAAGCGATTGTATTGTCACAATCTATATAATTTGGCGTGTTGGTTTATTGTATGAAGTCATCCCACATATGCATAACATGAGCCGACTACATAATGTATGATAATCTTCTGTCGAACTAGCATTGTAACAATATATGATTGATGTGAAGGTACAATTTTTTAGAAAAATCGCACATCTCAAAGGCTACATCCTTTCGTGGCCCTCACCGATTGATCTTACGGTCAACATGAAAATAATGTCTAGAAACCTTATTTTCACTTTTTCAAACACTCAAATGTAACTTAAAAGGAATTTAAGCTTGTTGATTGGTTTGGGGTGTTGATCAGTTCGGTTATCGGGTTGTTCGGCTAATTCGGTTCGGTTAGTTTGGGTAAAAAAAATTGAACCGAACCGAGCTAGAATTCAACCGAACCGCAAACCAAAATTTCTTTTTGGGTTAACCCGAAAACCGAACCGAACCGAACACCGAAATTAAAAAAAATAATAATTACCTAAATATTTATCAAAAAAAAAAAATACTATTTCAAGCATAAAAAGTGTTTTTTTATATATTAGGATTAAAATTTTAATGGTGTTTTTTTATACGTGAATACATAAAAAATATATATATTTTTTATATAAATTCGGTTTTCGGTTGTGATTGCTAAACCCATATCCAGCCCGAAAACCAAATTTGTAGTTTTGTTCGGTTCGGTTTTGACAAATTCGGTTCGGTTCTTAGTTCTGTTCGGTTGCTTTCGATCTTCGATTTATTCGGTTATTTCGGTTTTTATACTCACCCTTCTATATTTGTAATTTAAAAACATAGAATGTTTTAACTTCTGGGCTGAAGCCCAATATATGATGGGCCGACCAACAAGAACTAAAGTCTCAAGACAGAGAATAACAAAAAGCTTAAAAAAATTATAATATGGTCGGCAACGAAATAATTGACTAATGGTTGTTATAAAAATATACTTTTGTTTAGATCATAAACACAATAAACACTAAAGAAGTTAGGCCATTCAAATACAAGTTTAATGTTGGAGGTATATTCAAAGACATGCCTTAATTTCGAGTATGAATCACGAAAAATACAACCATGCAATGAAGGTTCCCAGGTATAAAGAACTTTATAGTGTTATCATAATATAATTGTCAGCTGTAAATACAAATTTATGGATCTCTTTTGGTTTAGTTCATCACTAGATCGTCTTTTCTCAAATAATGTATCTTATGATGATACCCAAATTTGAAAATTTATTGTTTAAATTTTATCTCGGTGGTTTCATCAGTCATGTAATATTTCGGACGCTAACACATCAACAAAATAATGACTTTGAAAGGAATGTTGAATTTACGTAGTTATTATTCGAAAATACCGTGTGCTCCCATGTCAAATGATAAATGCTTACCTTACTATTTTAGTTTGTTCCAAAATAAATATCCACCTCTATGTTTTTGTAAATCAAAACACTAATGTACACTTATTATAGTCATGTTGTGTTATTAAATAGAGTGATTTACTTTTTTTTTGAAACGATTAAGGGACCTATATGTCACGTGTCAAATTCTGAAGATTGAGTTTTGCTTGGAAGTGTTGCTTTTTTTTAGAACGGCAACTATTATAAAACCAACTAGCAAGAAGCTAGAAAAAGAATTACAAAGAGATCAAATAGGGGTGTTGCAACCAACTATCCCAACTAAAAGTACAATTACATCTAGAAAGGCACCAAGTGAAAGAGCGCGAAACAATATCGTCAAAAATAACATCTTTACGAGGGGCTTTCGACGAGAAGAGCAACTGATTACGAAACATCCATACGCTCCACCAAGTTATATAAAGAACTCCTTCCAGCAAATCTTTAACTTTAGAGCTTAATCTGATGGAATTGAACCAATTAAGCCAATCAGCATATGAACCAAGGGGCGTCCATGATAGATTCCACCAGCGGCATACGAGCCTGACGATATCCGTAGCCAATCTGCAACTGAAGAACAAGTGCGAGGAATCTTCCTGAGCAGAGGAGCAAAGCGGACATAAAAGATCAGAAACTAGGACACCACGATGTTGTAAATTGGATCGAGTAGGCAACCGATCCAGGAAAACCTTCCAATTACTTTGTTTAGTGCAAGATCTAGCCCGATGAGAGCTTGCCGGCCCGACCCAACAAGCAATCTTGAACCATCTCATACCCGGTGACATATTTTGTACTAACAGTTACCATTAATTACTATCAAATTTGGTTTGCAATACCAAAAGGTGCATGGAATATAGTAAATAAAGAAAGAGCAACCTGCATGCGCCAAAGGACGTCACTACTAGGCTTAACTTCGTGTGTATGATTCCAGAAATGAAGACGAGCTTGTTCAACCTCGTCAAGCTCTTCCTGAGTTCCGTAAATCTCCAAAGCATAAATTCGTGGAACCATAACACGAAGTTATTGTCCACCAATCCAAACTTCATTCAAAATTACGTCGTAAACCATTACCCACACGATATGACATTGAAAATCAGTCCACACCACGAACTTTAAGCAATATGCACCTCCCGAATAAGGATTTCCCAAGTCGAGTAACGAAACTGGAGAAATTTATAAAATGAGGAGCCATGCATAGACATGATTAGACGACACCACAAGGAATTATCCCGGTGATAGAATCTCCCAAACCCATTTGAAAAGGAGCGCCAATTTAAAGCATAAAACTTGAGACACTTTAACCTCCTACTTCTTGACGCAAGAACCTTGGCCCATTTTGATCCCACACTATTTTTCTCTCGTCGCAATCGAACACCATTGAAAAATTTCTACGTATGGACTCCATCGTTTGTAACACCGACTTAGGAACCTTATAGATGGACATATTATAAATAGGTGTCGACCCAAGAACCGACTTTAAAAGAGTAAGCCTTCCTCCAACAATAAAAGTTTTAAGTTCCAATTAGATAGACCGAGCCTTAAGTTTACCAATCGTATCGTCCCATGCCTGAAGAGTCGAGCTATTACCTCCAACCATCACCCCTAAGTATTTAAAAGGGGTTTTCATAGTCGAACAACCAAAATATAAAGCTGCAGCATTAACATCCTCACTTCGAATCCCGACTCCAAGAAGGTGACTTTTCTTAAGATTGATCGAGAGGCCGGACAACAAAGAAAAAACAAACAATGAAGAATGTGAGTAATACCAGATAGATTAGCAATAGACCACTCACCAATAAAGACCGCATCATCCGCATAAAAAAGATGGGAAATATTAAGAGACGAACCAATTTTGATGCCCTTAAAAATCCCCGCCTCGATGGCCCTAGATAACGAAAGATGAAGAGACTCCATAATTAAGATAAAAAGGTATGGGGCCAAAGGATCTCCTTGCTTCAACCCACAATGAAATTGGAATTCGGACGTTGGACTACCATTAAGGAGGACCGAAGCCACCAGAGTGTAAACAACCCCGAATCCACGACACCATTTAAACCGAAACCAAAAGGCTCTAAGCACGTACTTCTAAAAAATCCCACCTTATCGGAATCATAAGCTTGGCAAATCAACTTTAAACACCCATGGCTTGATGTTTCTTATGCTTGCACCAAGAAGTATTCGTATTATGATAAACGGGCCAACCGAAGAATTGTGCCTATTAGGTAAGAAAGCACCGTTTGAACATCCGATATAAGACCAGAGATGATCGACGAAAGTCGAGTGGCTAATATTTTGGTGACAACCTTGTAAAGACTCCCGATCAAGCTAATTGGACGATAATCATTTACGAACTTAGGATCATGGTTTTTCGGAATGAGAGCAATGAAAGAGGAGTATACATCCTCTAGAAATGAACTATGATCGAAAAACTATCCACAGCACACAAAAATCAATCCTAAAGTGTCCCAGAACTTTCGAAAAAACTCAAAAGTGAACCCGTCTGGTCCAGGAGATTTATTCTCTCCACAGCCCCACACAGCATTACGCACTTCATCTCTGGAGATCGGACTCTCCAACATGTCCAACTGATCAGAAGATAATCGATTAGGGAAGGTATAGTTAAGTTTTACATACTGTTGGCAAGCCGGGCTCGAAAACCGATTAGTCAAAGAAGCAAATGACAATCTTCTTTGACACGACAGTGATCATCCACACCATTCGCCATCACCATAACACCTTTAATACAAAATTCGCCCTTCGATTAATGATTCCATGAAAAAAATTTGAGTTTTCATCGCCCTCAATAGCCCACTGAATCTTAGCCTTTTGCATATAGTCATACTAGCGTCGAAGACTTAATAACATGTAAGTTTTTTTAATAATCTAACCGCTGACAGAAAAGTATCATCATATACAGCCCCTTGATCAATAACTTTGTCAATATGGACACAGCTTTAGAACGAGATCCTCAAACGACCAATTGATTCTTTTTGCAATCATTAACCTGACGTATTCCTTTTTCAGATTTGAATTTCTTCTTGAATCGAACCATCTTATTATTATCATCAAGATCAATATTATTCCAAGTTCTAACACCATTTGATCGAAGCCCTGTAAACAAAACCAAGAGTGGTAAACCCGAAAAGGGGAAGGCCCATAATCAGTGACCACTTCCCGAAGTAAGATTAGTCTATGATCCGAGAGGTGCCTATCAAGACAAATACCCGAAAGATGAGGGAATAAAGAGAGTAAACCATCCGAAACAAAAAAACGATCTAATTTACTCATTTTCTTAGCCGACTGAAGAGACCAAGTAAAAGAGTACCCTTCCAATTGGATTTCAACGAGCCCCAAGTTTGATATAAAACTATTAAATTCATTAGCACCTTGCGTATTGTACACTGAACCCAAACGATCCTCCATGCATCTAACTTCATTAAAATCGCCCATAACCATACAATAACCATCCCAACGGCTGATAAGGGACGAAATGTAGCTCCATAGGGTGATATATGAAATTCCCTCTTCTTTTTAAATTATGTTTTTTAATAAGAAAAATGTGTCAAATCTTTTTGTTATTTTTGAAATATTTATGTACATGATTGTGATGTATGATCTTTTTACGAAGATAACTTTGTCAGACTTTCCAACTGAGTTGGAGTCATACATCTCATACCAATGCGATGAACTAGATACTCAAAGCGTTCTTTTGGAAGTGCCTTAGTAAATAGATCCGCTAGTTGGTATTTTGTTCCGACAAAGTAAATTTCCACAGTACCCCTCTCAACGTGTTCTTTAATAAAATGATACCGGATGTCAATGTGCTTTATCTTAGAATGTTAGATTGGATTGCATGAAATAGCAATGGCACTCTTGGAATCACAATACACCAGAAGCCCGCTTGTAATTAAATCCTAGTCAAGCATTGATACGACATCCATAGCACATGAAGCACAGCATTGCGACAATGAAACATATTAACTTCTTCAGTCAGACATCGCAGTACAATCTTGTTACTTTGAACTCCAATCACGAGCTTCCACCTAAAAATTACAATCCTCCTGATGTGCTTTTACAATCATCTTTACAACCTGCATGGTCCGCATCTGAATAGGCAATTAGTTCAAAACCAAAATCCTTCGGATACCATAGTCCCATGTTATAGGACTGTCTTAGGTACCGAAAGATACCGTTTGACCTCTTGGTGGTTTGACCGTAGGTCGTCTTGCTACGTGCACATACAAAAGTCTAGCAAGGCTATGTCTGTCGACATGGCATTTAGATACATAAGCCCTCCTATCAAAACGACGATAAGTCCCCCCGTTTATTTTTTTTATCAATAGAGTGCCATGTAAATCAGCAATACCAGTCCTCTCTGTGCCATAGGTGTGCTCATGGAGACACAGATCATCTAGAAACCATGTGTCATGAACAACCTCCATTGCATATGTGACTGACTTATGAAATATGCCACGGGGAGATTAATGAACTTGAAGTCTAAGAAAGAACTTTAGTTCACCCATCATCGACATTTCAAAATTATTTTTCATTAGATTCGCAAAACGTTTTGAAAAATCTGGATTTGTTGATCCAAAAATAATGTCATTAACATATACTTGAACAAGTAATATGTCTTCCCCGAAACGTCGTGTGAACAAAGTTAGGTCGACAATACCTTTAGTGAACCCATGTTAAATTAGAAAAGAAGACAATTTGTCATACCATGCACGAGGTGCTTGCTTAAGATCGTATAGAGCTTTTTTCAACCTGTAGACGTGATCTAGAAATTTTGGATCAATAAACCCTTCAGGTTAGCTGACATAAACCTCCTCTTTCAATGGACCATTAAGAAAAGCCGTTTTGATGTCCATTTGAAAGATGGTGATATTCTTATGAGCAGCATAAGCAATAAACATTCGAACAGCCTCAAGACGAGCAACAGGAGCAAATGACTCTTCAAAATTAATGCCTTCTTCCTGCCTGTCTCCTTTTGTCACAAGACGAGTTTTGTTTCGAACCACAATATTTTCAGCATCACACTTATTCTTCCAGAGCCATTTTAGAGCAATAATATTCTTTCCTTCTGGTCGTAGAACGAGTTCCCAAACTTGTAGTCTCTCAAATTGATTCAACTCATCTTGCATGGACTCAATCTAACTGTGATCGGTCATAGCTTCTTTAATATTCTTTGGTTCGATAGTGCTGACGGTTAATGCATACATGCATACCTCAGAATCTGTTTGAAGCTTTTGACGAGTCATTATAGGTTTAGATGGGTTACTAATAACTTGATATAGAGGATGATCTTTTGTCCAAATGTGAGTTGAGGGTTGTACTTGGTGGAAATTCTGCACATTTGATGGTTCTAGAGCGGCCGTAGAGGATTCAATTTCCTCATGACTTGAAGTATTATATGGAACAAAATCCAGGTTGCCATTAAAATCAGCAGAATCTTCTTGATTGACAAAAATAGATTGGAGATCAACCGTGTGTGGTCGACGTTACGCGAGCCGAGCCGCATAGAAAAAAGAAATTATCTTGAAACCAATGGAACAGTAATCGAACAACCCAAAAACCTAATGATTATGTCGAATCAATATAGAACAATTAATGGGACCCGATGCAAATAAGAACCAACCCTAAAACTCAAAATCAATGAATGATATTCCTCAGAATTAGAGTTCGAAAATCCGAAACCCTATACCTAAAATATCGTGAATCTTGATCTATGAATTAAGGGAGCATTAATCAAGATTAGATCACTTAAATCGAGCGTTATTTGATGAATGATAATCAAACAAGCTAAAGAAGATCGATCAAATGAAGAGAATATTTTGAAATCGCCATGGCCTCTTCACTTTTGAAATTCAAACAGTTTGACTGGTTTGAATGTGATAGGAGAGAGAAAAAACTTCTAAGTCTAATATGATAGTTCAAATGCTTGGAAGTGTTGCTTAATGTGTGGGTTTCTGCTTTATTCAGTTGGTTTTGTTGGACAATCTTAACGGTAAGGGTATAGTATGTGCCACGTGTAGAAGACTCGATATTGCTACACTGGTAAAGAGTTGAGGCCGCTCCCCTAATGAGTCCAAGGCAGAACGATACTAATGAACATTTTATTATACGCGAGACGGATGACTGATCCTTGTCGATATAAAAACGTCACACAAGATCGCAAGAATGACTCCGTGACATATAAATACGTTTAATTTTATACATAAATATATTTGGCTTCCGTTTTCCTGTAGTTACAACTAAAAAACCCTTTTTTCACAAATAAATAGAGTTCATCAAATGTAAATGATAATTTCACCACCTCAAAAAGTAAATTAAATGTAGCATATCATAAAATAGTAACTAGTTTCTTGACACGTTCTCATCAATTTTTCTCATTAGAAATAATTTTTAGTTATTGTCTAATTTTCATTATTTTTTTATCACGTATTTTTTAAAAACTTATATGTTCTATATTTCACTTACTTTTGTCTTTATGTGCGTTTAAATTTACACTTTTGGGGACTCACCATTTTATTAATTTTTTGTTTTTTATTTAAAATATTTATTATCTATATTAATTATAAATTATAATATTCTATAAAAGTTTATAATAATTAAGTTTATATTAAATTAAAAGAAACCATAATGAAAAATATAAATAAACAAAAGTCAGTTGATTTTGTAAAATATATTATAATATTCAAGGCCCTTATTGTTGTCATAAACACCATTTCTGCACTTCTTCTTCCGCATTGACAAAACACAATCGATACACACTGCACACTCACACGCACTATGTACATACCAAGGTCATCTTGTGTCTTTCGAAGGCCCAAAGCAAAAATATGGTATAGGAATTTCATATATCTAAAATTTTGGATAATGATTTTATGTATCCGAATATCCGTACTTCTCCATCTGATAAAACAACTTCAGTGGATAGTGACAAGATTTTGTTTGCAGTTGGTTCGTATCTTTTATTGTTTTAGATCAGGTAGATTGCATTGCGTAGTAGACTCCATCTTAGAAACTCTAAGCAGTTGTTCCAGATTTATTAGAATAGGAAAAGATCCTTATCTTGTCATGGTTTTCCGTTACCCGGGTAATATGCCCAATGGTGTTTTTAGGGTTTCATTTTGTGGCAGTGCTAAATAAGTTAGAGCAATTATCAAGAGATTAGATTAACCACAAGAATCTTACCTTCTCGTGGTGCTCGTGGTACTCGTGGTGTTAAGCTTCGTAACCGTATCATAGCTCCTTATGATTGTCATTACAGGTATATTTGTTTAGATACTTCATATGCGCATAGTGCATGTTGTGATATAGAGTGTGTGCAATTTGTGTTGATTTTTGAAATCAGTATTTGTTTTTTCATTGGTGTTTAAAATTAAATCAGTTTGAAAGAAAACAATGACTTTCCATAGAACGTGTCTTCAAACTTGTATGAAGCCAACTTCTAATCAATTAGTATTCTTGATAATTATGCTCTTTGAGAACAGTAAGAATATTGTTTGTGTTTGTTTCATCGATACATACAGCTTTGAATATTGTTTAAATGAACGATAATGTTAGTTGTAAGGTTACTTTTACTGCTGAATATAACCCAGATTAATTGTATTACTTTTTTCAAGGTATGGGATACATTTTTAGTTTCTTTGGTGTTCTATACCGCATGGGTATCCACATTTGAATTTAGTTTTCTTGAAAGACCAAGGAGACCTCTCTCAGTTATTTCCCTTTAGGGAGAAGAGCGGAATACAAACAAGCTATCCTTTAGGGAGAGGAATTGCGCGTGTGGACGACTTCTAGCCCGGATTCTGACTGAGAGGTGTGAGAGAAAGACAAGCAAGCCCTATCCTGTCCCCTCTAAATAAGAGAGTGACTAACCCTCTTAGCCCTCAGCAAGGGCCTTTGCTTGACCCTCAACCGTTGGTAGAGCTTCTTCTCGTTCCTCACCCTCAGCTAGGAGTTGCTTGCCTCACCGATCAAATAGACGGGAAAACGATCTTCAAGTCATGGTTTCCCCTGTTTTTAGTCTATCCAGGTGCATGATGGCGAGTGTTCCCCCTAGCTCTCCCTTAACAACCCCGACGTAAACCGCAACTCAAAACTTCAGCGAACAAATTAACCCGAGCAGAAACTCCAATCACAAACAACCCCGACGTAAACCGCAACTGTTTAGAGGTAGGGCAACTATATTCGTGTCGGACGGACGGGTAGCGGGTCGGGTAAACGGGGCGGGTTGTGTGAGGGCGGTTTTCGGGTCGGACGGGTAGGTACTGGGTCGGGTCGACCCAGTGTTTGGCGGGTTACTATCCTGCTAATTGTATAGTATGAGGTGGTAGGCCCGCGCTTCGTTGCGAGACCATTAGTGGGCGTCTTTTTGGGTTGGCTGGAGTGAGTCCGGTAGTAAAAAAAATTAAGTTAACGATCGTTACTAACGGTCGTTAAGTAACTACCGATCCCAAGGACCATTTTCGTAAATTCAAAAAAATAAACTAACGGTCGTTACTTAAAATGATATGCAATAACAGTTAGTTGTATGCCGTTAGTATTATATGTTTGAGAAAAGTTCATTTGCATACTAGTTTCTCCTAACATACTAAGGGACAAATCACCACCATTTATTTGGGTTTGATCTAATGAACAAGATTAAGCCTTAAAAACATGCACCACCCTCTTCATACCTTTGTGCTTTTTATTAAAACACATTTTCACCCATATTTTTTAAAAATTGCATATCGCAAAAACCGTAAAACGTTATGATACATAAATTACACCATTGTGACGAGCATTTAATTATCTTTCAATAGAGGGGCACTTTCATATACTTTCAACAAACTTTTTTTTTGGGTATTTTTTTTATTTTTTCTCGATGCAGTATTTTGTTTGATATATCACTTGTGATATTAAACTAATCTGTAAGTTAGAACACTTCACATGCTTTTGTAAAACGGTTATGAATATTTGTGTTAAACTCCAATTGATTCATCGTTATTGCATTGAAAATTAAACATTCTTAGCTTTCCAACCATTTATCACACATAACTTTTGGACGTTCAAATCAAAACACATTATTTATAGAAGTTGGTGAATAACGAATAATTTTATTTTTTATAATCAAACCCACTTAAAGTATCACATGTAATATAACATATCTGTAAGATTGAACACTCAACATGATGTCATAAAATAAACATAAATATTTGTGTAAAACATTAAATGATTTATCATGTTTGACATTAAAATATAAACATTAAAATAAATAATAATAATATAATAATAATAATTTAATAATTATTAATAAAATGATAATATAATAAAATAATAATAATAATAATATAATAATAATAAATAATAATAATTATTATTATCGATGATGATTTTCCTCCTATTCAAAATAATCCTGAAACTAAAAAAGATGAAGTTGTACCTTTTCATTAACTAAAACGTATGACTCTAATAAGAAATTTGCTATAAAATAATGAAGCTAAAGGTAATTTATAATGCTTTGCCACGTAAGATAATACGAAAGAATGTCAAAACGACAAAAGTAAATTTGGGATATTTATTAATCTCACTCATTCAAGATCAATAATCAAGTCAAAGCTAATTAAATAGATCTTAGTTTGTTTTAGAGCGAGTGAACGCATGACTCGATCAACGATATTGTAAATGCCAATGTCGAGATGGGGGTAGTGTTCCATGATGTGTCGATAAAGACGAGTTAAAAACATACCATAAGGAAGATTGGCAATTGGATTGGATCGAGCACATTCAATTCTTTTGACAAAGAAGTAAGCAAGACTATATTGTTCTTCGGCAACAATACAATACATCATGTGAGCGAGACTAGCCGGAAGATGGTCCCGGTGGTCTCGTAGTCCGAACACATTCTAACGAATGATTTCTTCCCAATGCTTCATGTCTTGTCTTAATTCTTTGGAAATGATTTGATTTGGATTGAGAGTGACATTTTGGCTTTTGATGGTGCGGTTTAACTCGACGCGGTTCAATTGAAGAAATCAACGAAAATCGTTGGGAGTAGAAAGATCGGTATGATATGGTCCCTCAGTCTCTTCGGAATATGCAAGAGATGCAAGATCTTATTCGTTTATGAAAACGGCATGACCATTATATGGGATTTTGAGAATTTAACCGAATTCGGCGAGTGAAAGAGTGATGAATTCATGTTGGATCATGAATGAGATTAGAAGATAACCATACTCATTGGTTTGGACCTTGACTTGACTATAAAAGTCTAGAATGAATCGAGGAACGATTGGCTCATTGATCTCGTAAAGACAATTGAAGCGAACATTAGTGAACATTCGCTCAATGTCGTTGGATTTGTAATAGAGTTGATCCACGACTCGACCCTCGTGAATGCAATGGTTTTCGATTGGTTTATAGAATTGGGAGAGGACGGGAGAAAATCCGGGTATTTCGGATACTTTAGGGATATAGGATTTAGTACGAGAGGTATCACCAACAATTGCTCGAGGCATGTTTATCACCTAAACAAGATAACTACAAAATAAAACTATTACTATAAGAGAAATGAGAAAAAAATAACGTTTTAAAAAACAGCATATGTAGAACAAAAATTACTTCGACTCTAGAAATAAAAACCTAAGAAGTAATCCAAACATTCCTTAATTTATTTTTGACTCATTCTAGATTATCGAAAATGCATATTAATTATATATTTCGACACCTAGTATAATCTCGTCAAGTGTTTGATGCTAAATAAGTAGAGTAAAGATTATTTTGACCTTAGATTAAAATTCTAAGAAATAATCCAAACATTCATCTATTAACATATGACTTGACTAAGACCGTCGAAAGATATACATTACGTAGTATATTTTGCCGACTAAGTTGAGTTCATTATGTGTGACTTAATAAAAGTGGGATGATGTTAATTTTGACTTAAAATGACAATTTAAAATGTTAAACCAAACGCCCTCTTATTTTAGAAATTTTATTTAATACATCAATATATATATATATATATATATATATATATATATATATATATATATATAACAATATACTATATTTATATATATATATATATTGATATTATAGGTGATGGGGATCATGAGAAAACCTATCTTGGTGAAAACCAGTAAAAACCGAACAATGCCCTAAACAGAACACAACACAGATGCCATAATTTTTTCAGGCTAAATTATTTTTTCAGGGCAAATTGGCCTCGATTACTCTCTGTAAAACTCAAAAAAATCAAACAGATGCCCTAAAAAACTAAACCTAGTATGCCTAAAAAATTCTTTTATATAGCCTGAAAAAATTTAGGGGCATTTGTTGGTTTTTAAGTTTTTTACAGACATTATATCGACGGCCTTATTTGCCTGAAAAATCAATTTTGTCTGAATATTAGGGCATCTGTCCTTGGTTTTTTTAGGGCATCTGTTTTGGTTTTCTGAGGTTTTCTCGGTTTTCTAGCAAAATATGGTTTTCCTAGACCCATCTTATGTATATTATATATATATATATGTATTATATATCTATGTATACATTATTTTTACATATATATATAGATTGTATATATATATATGTATAATATATATATATTTATATATGTATAATATATATGTATAATTATATGTATAAGATTATATATGTTTAAGTATATACGTATATTTATTATGTATATATATATATTTATATATATATATGTATATATATATATATGTATATTATATATGTTTTGTATATTATATATGTTTTAGTATAATATTATATATATGTATATGTATATATATATATGTATATGTATATATATATATGTATATGTATATATATATATATATATATATATATATATATATATATATATATATATATATATATATATATATATGTATATATATATGTGTATATATATATATGTATATATGTATATGTATATATATATATATATATATATATATATATATATATATATATATTAATATATATATATATATTATATTTAGTTATGTGTTTATTTCACCGTGAAAAATATTGTGATGATCATTCAACTCTAAACTTCCGATCCTATGAAATGACCAAACACCCCTTATTTTTATAAAATTTTCATCCATTGTTTCCGAAAATTATATATTGGAGTCATGTTTGCTTTTGAAAAATCAATACCATGATTGTTTTTTAGCTTGTCTTTGGATGATAATCCAACAATGTACAAGTTCTTGTTTGAAAATTTTCTAGTTAAAAAAATTTCATATAATATATATATATATATATGAAATTTTCGACCCAATCAAAATTAGTGATTAAATCTATTGAAAGCTTTAAATTTCATATTACTAAAGGGAATCATGATAGTTTTGAATTTCCTAGTTTTAATCATAAGAGTATAAAGGACACAAAAAATATAAAAATTACCAAATTTTTGATTTAGAACAAAATTGGATGAAATCAAAAGAGAAAAGCAGTGAAAATCTTATAATAGATGTTGTTAATCACGTTGTTGGTGTTGTCAGCCTTGCGAATTTTTATCAGAATGGGCTTGGAGTTTGATTTTGTTGGTTTTGGGTGTGTGTTTCGTCACAGTGGCTGTAGGGAGAGGGAGACGATAATGTGGTGTTTCTTAAATAGTTTTGCTGTTAGGAATGGGGTGTTTGGGATAATTTAGGCCGCCCCCCTTAAAGATAAAATGACCGCCCCTTTATAACATGGCCGGTCCCCTTAAAGATAAGGGGGCCGCCTATCTGACGACCAAGATTTTCTTGGTTTTTCAATTTTGATTAGTTTTGTCAATGTACAATTATCAAAAAACGTTGGGAGCTACTAGTAATATTATTTTAGATAAACTAGTTGTCGAAGAAATAACGTTGAAGATGAAAGAATAATACTTGACACTCTTAATTAACTTTTCGTTAAATTAAGTAGGCTTAAAAAAATTCCAATGAAATAATAAAGTTGTCAAGATTTTTAGATCGAAGGACGGGTTAGAGATGATTCACATTTTAATTAACCTTTCATTAACTAAAAATACATTGATTACTCCGGATGAGATAATCAAGTTGCCAAGTCGAGAGAAGATTTAGCGAGGAATTAGTGATGTTTTCAATAAACTTCTTGTCAATTGAATAGATTAATTGCTTAGGATGAAACAATTAATTGTCACGATTTAGAGTGTTTGCGAGCGAGAGAGATGATAAATACGTGAAGATAAATTAATAGAATGGAGTTAAGGCTTGATAAGACGGTTCCGATAGACGTATTTGATTGTAGACGTGTAGTCGAGGCGGACGTCGTAGTCGAAGGGAGTTTGTTTCATCCATAGTATTTTGATGTCATGCCTTTCCGACGTAAGATGTAAAACGAATCCTACTTCTATTTTAATTATTACCCACTAACTCACTTTTCTCCATCTAAGTTAGTTCGCTACAAGTGGACATAGAAGATTTTCATTTCATAGTGGTACGTAGAGAATCCTAATTCAACTACGTGAGAGAAGAGTTCATAATGAACAATTTCTCTTAATTCTAGAAAACTAACAAATGACATTTCTAGTGACTACACTATTTCCTCAAGCTTAACTTTAGTCTATTAACTATAACCTTTTAGTTTAGCAAATATTATTTGTAGCATAATATCACATAGTCATTTAACACTTTGCACATAATCTATATTCTAAGTAGTTGGGAAATAAAACGTACCTTTGTCTATAATGTGTTTTCTTCAAGTAAGAAAGCTTTGAAGGAGAAAACTTTTTAGAAAACCCGTCAAAAGATTTTAAGAATGTATTTACTCGTCGGATTCCAAGAAATGTTAATGAACAACTCCACTTGAATGTTGTAACGACTCAACCACTTGGTCCCCAATGTCTCATGGCTCCAAAATTGTTAGTCCCGAACATATTTTTCATATGTTGCATTTGATTCGGATACATATAAGGTGTATATATTCCCCACGGAGAGAAGAATAATTCCACATTGGATGATTATTATTAGGATAATTTTGTCTAACTTGATCTCTCCTAGGTTGAGGTGTTTTAGACCGAGGGTGAGAGTTATTTGTTCTTTTTGGAGAAGGAGTCTTAGATCTCGTTTTAGGCTTAGTAAATCCAACTCCGGGTTTTAAAGAAGGTTTATAAAAATGTTTTACTTCGTCTTGTTTATAAGCATAAATCCAACTCTGGGTTTTTACGGGTATTTTAGTATTGTTTATAAGCATAAATTTTGGTCTTGGGCTTGAGTTTGATTCTACTACTTTTTCTTTAGACTCAACCTCTTGTGATTTAACAAAATTCACTTGTTTAGACTTACTAGTTGATACTTTGGTAAAATTAAATCCTAGGCCGGATTTATCACCGGAAGGTTTTACAACTATCATTAAATTGATTAAGCTTAGAAATTTCTTCCTTAAGTTTTTTATTTTTAGATCTAAGGTCTTGACAATGTTTTACTTCTTCATGACCTGTGTACCTTTTTCTATTTTAGATAGTTTATTTTTTAGTTCTAGTACTTCATTTTCTAATTTATTTTTAATTTGTTTTAGTGATTTATTTTTAGCAATGACTTTTAGACCTATTTTGCATAGTCGATTATATTCATTATCTAAGTCTTTTTCATCTAACGATGATTGGTCATCACTAAAGAATTCGGTTTCGGAAAGTACCTCATTAGAAGCTTTAGCCATAAGACATTTTTTGTCTTTAGTCTTTTCTTCATCATTTTTTTTTTTTTTCTTTCGTTTCGGCTTTTTTTTAATACCCCCTTTCCATGATCCTCCAACAAAGGCTCTTTGATTGTAGCTTCTTGATAGTTTTGGACACTCTTTGATGAGGTGATTTGAATCCCTACATTTAAAGCATTTTCTTTCGCCTTTGTCATTTTTGCCGTCTTTATTTCTTTGAGATACCTTTCTTTCATCATGTGGTTGCCTTACGAATCTCCCTCGTCTTTTGAAAAATTTCTTGAAGTCTCCCACGGACATGACGTATTCTTCGTCTTCACTATCGAAATTCGAACTATCTTCATCACTTGATTCCTTTTTGGCTTTCAAGGCAAGAGATCTATTTTGTTCTTTTTTTTTCCTTTGACCATTTCAGAATCATTCTTAATTATTACTTCATAAACTTTTAAGTTTCCAATAAGTTCATTAAGCGATATAGATGTTAAATCCTTTGATTATTCAATAGCCGTAACCTTTGCACGCCATTTAAGATGAAGTGCCCTAAGAAATTTCCTAACATAATTCTTGCTAGAAAAACTTTCATCAAGTGCTTTTAGACTAGTAATAATAGTATTAAATCTAGTAAAAGCATTATTTATTGATTCCTCTTCCAGAATCGTAAATTGTTCATATCGTTGAACAAGGAGATCTATTTTATTATCTTTGACTTGACTATTACCTTGGTGAGTGATTAATAAAGTATCCTAAATTTCTTTTGCGGTTTTACATATAAAAATCCTTTCGTATTCTTTACGTGGTAAAACATTTTAAATCACCATTTTAGCTTCATTATTTTTTGCAAGTTTCTTTTTAAGATCATCATTTTGTTTATTAAATGTTACAATTTCATCCTTTTTAGTTTTGGGATTATTTTGAATAGAAGGAAAATCACCATAGGTAATAACATGCCAAAGATATAGATCTTTTGATTTCACATAAGTTTCGAATCTATTTTTCTAATAAATAAATCCATCACTTTCAAATAGTGGTGGTCTTTGCATAGATTGACCTTCTAAATATTTTTTCAATTCCATAGATCGATTCAAGTTTTAAAATACAGTTTATTTTAAAAATCTTGTTTGACGTGGCTCCTGATACCAGGTGTGGAAAACTAGAAGGGGGGTTGAATAGTTTACCGCTTTTGAATTTAAAGTGTTGTTTATTTATAATAACTTAGATTCGACTTTATGTGAATTCACAATGGGCGCAATGTGAACAATTTCACTAATTAAATAAGTAATGACAAGATATGAAATAATTATGCAAGATAAGAGATAAGAGATAGAAAGATCAAACTACAACACGAGGATTTATAGTGGTTCGGTAACGAAGAACCTCTTCGCCCTACTCCACTTCCCGAGCATCAAACTCGAGAGTTTTCTTCACTATGTCAACAAGCTCCCTTTAGGCGGAGAAAACCGTACACAACTTAGCTTACACCAATTTCCGACACTAAGCGTAATGTCGAGTTCTAATCCTAGGTAGAACCAATCTATCACAACTAACCACACTACTTTACGAAAATTCACTACTTCGCTTCACCACATAACTTTTTCTTCACTTCACAACTTCACTTTACTCCACAACTTCACTTCACTTCACAACTCCTTCACAACCTTTCTACACTTCTCTTCATCACCTCACTTCAACTAAACACTATCTTGAACACACCAATCTAACACTACTTACTAAGATCACCCCTATCTAACTATACTTACAATGATCACCACAACCTACTTAATATACATAACTACAATACACACCTTCACAATATACACAAGAGATTTACAATATATGATACAACTGCAACAAGGTTGCAAGGACACACTCTAAACTATAATACTTCTTTACTTGATGGTAGGAAGTATTCTTCTCTTGCACTTGAGGATCAAAGCTTGGATCACTTGGAAACAAAGCTTTATGATTAAATGATCAAAGGAATGAAAGGAGAGTATAAACTGATTTAGAACAGAAAGAAAGTGTGTGCAAAAGGTGAGAAAATCAGTGGGGAATAGTCTAGTATTTATAGGCAAACTGAGTTGCCTTTTTGTCTGGGCGGTCCCCTTAATTAGGGTGCCGGTCCCCTTAATAATTAAGGGGACCGCCCTTATAATTAAGGGGGCCGCCCAGCCCAGACGCTCCCTTTTTTGTCTTTTCTGAGGGAGGTGTTTTCTGGAACATTTCTAGCCGTTTTTAGGTAGAAAATTTGAATTCAAAATATTTATTTGAATAAAACATTTCTTTTAAATCTAAAAATATTTTGTAAAAGATATAGAAATGTTTGTGACATTTTTATAAAAAAATGTGAGGTTAAATAAAAATTCCTTTGATCATAAAATGCATTAAGCATTTATTTATTCACACATTTAAGTGGTTAAATTTTTGAAATGAAAATTTACTACTAATTACTTGTTTACGAATAATTTTCCATTAATCGTTTTTACATTTTGTGATTATCAAAACGTAGAGAGGTCGAAAAAAGTTAATAACGTTTTTAGGCATTATTTCTATTAACAATGTAAAACATGTTAGCATTTAGCACTTAGGAGCATGTGTTATATAGATAAACTAAGAGATATTTTATCTAAATTGCTAGTAAAAGGAAAACGCTTTTACAATAGACATGCATTCAATAGCTAAGCAAATAGACGTTGAGCATTAAGATAAACATGAAAGCATATAATTGCATTACATGGAAGCACGTTATCATCTTAAAACTTTAAAGCATATATATGAGATGCAAGTAGTCAAGATTGACTAAGGAGAAACCTAATTTCTACTTGCTTAGTGTGTACTCCTAATGATATACAAAGTCTATCGATGTAGACTATCATTAGGCATATTTAGAAAGAGCCATTTAATCAAATTAGAGAATAATATGGTAATGTCATAGTGGTGCTCAATTTTCGGCTAAACACGACTTTTTTACGGGTTATACCAGTACCTAACTTCACTCTTGGAAGGCAATTCACGTTAGGTCAAATTGATTTCTAGTTGCAATAGTATTCTCCAGTACTTATTTTCATGTTAGACAAAATATAATTTCTATATTTGCCTAATAAAGTGTAGCAAAGATAAAATTTGTATTATCTTTTCATAGAGGGCCTAACATAACTCAACTAACTTGCTTTAATTTCGGTTCACATAATCCTAATCAAGATGTGTGGAATTCTAAGGTTAAATGAGAGAGCAAGCAAGTTGTTATATTTATAAGAGAGAATGAGTCATCTAGGACCCTAGGGAGTATGCTAAGAGTGACAATGTGTAATGTCTACATGAGGGTGTTCAATTGAATGCACCTTTGCATATCTTTTATGAAAGAAATCCAATTAAGGTTATTTACCTCAATAGATCTTGTGTTTGTTTCTTTGTAGAAATAAATGATAATTGTCAGCTATCAACGGATTTGTTAAGTCTTTACCAAAAGCCGTTTGCCTTTGGACTAGCCAATCCTTTGGTTCCCAATAAAGGCATTATCCATGGTGGATTGATAACCATCTCAACTCTTGGTACATAAAACATCGGTGAGTTGAGTAACCCTATAGTTTTAATCAAACTATTACTGCTATTCAATTCGTTCTAGTCTTTGAGACCTGGGAATTGAGAACCATTGGGTGTTGCACATCAAAAACCATTTATCACTAAAAACCGTCTATGATCATTCCAACAAAAACATTTTGCTCTTCAAAATCCAAAAATATATTTTTCTATGAAAAACATTTCATTACTTCAAACACCCATAATTTCTTTAAGATCAAATTGTACACTTAGCCTCCCCTCAAATGGAGCTAAGAATTCGCCATTCCAAATTTGCCTCCCCTCAAAATGATAATAAACTTTGTGTAAGAACAAACACCGAGAATCACAATGAGTGATGTCCGATGTCGGACACAACTAGCAGCACAAACTACACGATATTGGGTAAAGCTACCCGAACCAACCAAAACTGTCGTTAGTGACCAAGTTTCTGTCACTGAGCTGTCTTTAAACAGTCACAAAACGTGATTCTCCTTCCTCCCATGGTTTTTAGTGATACTTGAAGTGTCACTAAATCGTTGCTTGAGGTGTCACAAGTACTTTTAATACAACCAGCAGGAACCTCTTCTACCAGCACAAACCGAAGCAACCAGCACTAAAGTATGAACAATAGCAACCAACCAGTAGGAACAATGAATGAGCAGTAGAAAGAAAATCCAAACAACAATTCATAAGCATACATCATTTATGAATTGCCCTGCAGAAGAAAATTAGTGCCTTTTGAAGTCCCAAGCCAAAACAGTTTTGAATCGTCCATAAGCATCAACATAATCATATCTAGTTAAAGTCTTTGATGCATTATTTGATTTGGAAACATGGTCTATGACTTCTTGTTTTGGTTTCCAGACCCAACTAGCTAAGGCCTTAACAGTATTAACCTCTGTTATTGGCCTAGCAGTATGAACCCTTGTATCCTTAACAGAATTAACACTCCTATTGAAATATCTGTTGTAATTAGGTGTTTTCTTTTGAAAGAGTCTTTTATGTGAATTAACATATACAAGGCCAGATTTAGTGAGCAGTGCTTGTGGAACCATGTTACTTTTTGGACTTGGGTGAGAAAATCTATCAGAGTTTTGATGATTTATCCTCCTTGAGTTGTTCCACACAGGTGTAACCTGTTTTTGATCATTAACCTTTGTTTTATTTTTACAGGTATAGTGCAAATGACTAAATCTACCACACACATAGCAAGCCTTATTGTTAAACTTCAAAAGTGTTACCCAAATTTTTGAGTCATTCATCCATTCCAACTTCTTTTATTAACTCTAGACTTTTATTGTTTTTTCCTAGGGTTATATGCTTTCCTTACACTTTCATCTAGACACAAACAGATTTAGGAAGAACTCAGGTGATTTACGACTCACGCGCTTCTCTCGCGCGAGCGCGCGCTCATCAGAGGCATATTCACTAGTCTTGGGTTCAATTATAACAGGTTTAGGCATAGACTTAAGTGATTCTACACTAGAGTTGGACTTACAAGAGTTAAAGGTCAATCGTTTTGGTTCAGAATCATAGTGTAGGTTGTTTGGGTCCATAGGTCATTTGTGATTCATCAAGGCCAGTGGGATCTGATAGAGGAATGTAGTTCCCTGAAAGAGGTGGGGGAACTGCTTTCATTCTATCAGTTTTGACAAACTTGTTATAGAGAGGTTTCCCTTCTACATCCTTAGGTGTGGTGTCAAAGATGCTAGGGGCAGAGGATGGATAAGATGGTATCAAACACCCTATCTGATCCAAAGTTTCTACAAATCCTAAACAAATTTTGATTAGAGGGACATGGGAGCTATTGATTAGTTTTGTCCATGTTTTTGGAAGACTCCTTCCATTTTGCATTGATGGTTCTTTCATTTTCTAGCTTAGCCTGTAAGTCTTGTTTTTCCAAACTCATCTCAGCATTCACTTTTTCAGAATATTTCAATAGATTAGTTGTATTTTCTAATTTACTAGACAACACCCTAATCTTATCTTCAAAGACCAATTGATTATTCAGAAGGATCTTTTTCTGTTTTTCTAAAGTTTTAAGAGAACTTTTATATGCCTGAACTTGTATACAATTTTTATTATATTGTTCATCTAAATCAGAAAACTGTTTGAGTTCATCATATAAGTTTTTAAGATTGTCCAAAATCCAAGGGCGTCTGAGGACCTATAATACTAGCAGCAATAACAAACAGTATCGGACAAGGCAAGCAGAAGAAACCATAAGCAGACCAGTAGGAACCACAAAGCCTACCAGCAGGAACTACCAGCAGGAACCATGAACTACCAGCAGGAACCATGACCAACAATCAGCAGGAACATGATGAAACCAGCAAGAACCAAGTGACCAGTAGGAATTACCGAGTGTGATCAGAACAAATGAATATGCTTACATGTACTCAGATTCAGCCCAGCAAGAAATATGGGAAGAATATAATTCCTATAAATCTGGTACATTCCACAAATCACTCCATAAAGTCAGGAAGTAATTTTGGGAAAATATACAATCCCTAACAATCAGGGATTTATATTAAAACATATCCTTTCCCAAACCACGACTTATCATCATAACTGCTTCCAAATCTGTGAATTCATAACCAATCTGCCAATAATCACGTAGGCCCATGTACATACCATATGACTAGCAGATCCAACCATATACACACAGACGCAGCCATCATTCACACCTACACACACATCCTTTAACAACCTGTTGCGACTTTTCTTTTAAACCTGCTGTTTTCTTTGTAACTACGACCACCTGCTGCTGTTATCACACGTACACCAGCAGACCCATAAAGTAGATAAACTAAAACAGCAGAAACAAACATATAACTCGTACAGATACCTTTTTTTTAAGTATCCAGACGACGCCTTAAAAGTGTCACAAAATCGTCGCAAAATCTGTCACAAAACAGCATCTCCTTCCTCCCATATGCTTTAGCGACACATGATTTGTCACTGTTCTGTCGCTAATCAGTCACATAGCTGTTGCAAAACTATCATAGATCTGTCCCATATCCATCAGCGACACTTTTTCTGTAGCAAAGTTGTCGCTAATTCATGGATCCTGCGTTTCGAACAAGAATGAAGCATAAATACCATCATGATCACGTCACAGATGAGATCATCAATTTAGAAGCCTTCATGTGTCATTACTGCTGCTGCCTTTAAACAAATTAGGGTTTGCATAAAAACCCTAATTCCCCAATACGCCTTTTTATTAAAAATAACAGAAAATTAATTTAACATAAAAACCTTGTAGATCCTAGATCGAGAGCCACGAGGCTCTGATACCACATGTTAGATCCAAGAATCTGGACTCATCTAGGATATCATAACTATGATCAATATATGCAGCAGAATATTAAGAACATGATCATAATTAAGCACAAGGTTTTACCAAACATAACTATATTAATTAACTACTAATAAGCTACTAAACCTAGGCGCCTTATAGGACATGACGCCTAGAGAACACACACACACCTTTGGTTTACATTGTATCTGAATCCATCAATAAACCTAGGTGCCTACCCTCTTTATATAATAGAGGGACTAGGGTTTACAAGCCAAACCCTAGCTTACTAACTAAGCTAACTAAATAATACATAATAAGTCCCTATTGTTTCTTCTTTCTTCATTTCTGCTCATAGGTTTTGTAATCATCAAATCTGTAATTCCCAACACAACATAACAAACCATGTGTTTTATGGCCTATACACATAAATCACGTCGCTTATATTATTTTCTGACACTAAGCTAGATGTCGAGTCCTTCTTCGGGTATAACCAAACCCGTTATGTTTTATGGCCCAACATAACAAACCTTGTGTTTTATGCCCTAAACACATAAACCGCGTCGCTTACATTATTTTTTGACACTAAGCTAAATGTCGAGTCCTAATCTTAGCTAGAACCAATCTACCACTTCACCAATGTATTTTGAGGCCTAAAATACTAACCAACACACAATCAACCCTTCCGAATATATACCTTGAGGAAAGGAGGGAAGGGATAAAAGAAATTGATACATTTAAACCCGATTAACAAGTTGATTAGATCAAAGATTTAGAGAGATTTAGTGAGATCTAGAGAGAGAAAGAACTAAAAGAAAATCGTGCAAAAGGGTTAGGAAAATAGTTGGAGGTGACTCACTATTTATAGGACTGAAAAAGCCTTCAGGAACGGCAGTCCCAGATATATTAGGGGGTCGCCGGTATTTAAGGGGGCCGCGGCCTAATTAAGGGACCGCCCCTGACAAACGCGTTTTTCAGTTCCTATAAATAGTGGGTCACCTCCAACTATTTTTACAACTCTTTTGCACGAATTTCTTTCAGTTCTTTCTCTCTCTAGATCTCACTAAATCTCTCTAAATCTTTGATCATTTAACTTGTTTAATCTTGTTTAAATGTGATCCAATCTTCTATCCTTTCCTTCTTCCCTCAAGTGCAAGAGAAGAACTTTCGTCATCGTCAAGATACGAAGTTATGTAGTCTAGTTAGTCCATTTGTAACATTTGTTACATATAGATCGAGTCCATGTCTTCCAATCTTTAGTAGTGTGTAGATCCGAATGGTGTATATATTCAAAAGGGTTGATTGTGTGTTGGTTAGTATTTTAGGCCTCAAAATACATTGGTGAAGTGGTAGATTGGTTCTAGCTAAGATTAGGACTCGACATTTAGCTTAGTGTCGGAAAATAATGTAAGCGACGCGGTTTATGTGTTTAGGCCATAAAACACAAGGTTTGTTATGTTGGGCCATAAAACATAACGGGTTTGGTTGTACCCGAAGAAGAACTCGACATCTAGCTTGGTGTCGGAAAATAATGTAGGCAACGCTATAAGGTTTTCTCCGCCGAAAGAGAGCTTGTTGATTAGTAAAGTAACTCTCGAGTTGGATTCTCGGGGAGTGGAGTAGGGCGAAGAGGATCTTCGTGACCGAACCACTATAAATCACTGTATCCGGTTTGCATTTTCTTTTACCTTTCGCTTTACTTATTTCTTTACATTTATCGCTTCACTTTATACTTGCATTGTGATCATGATTGCATGAATTGTCGTGTATATCATGTTACTTACGGCTGTGTAGTTTTTTGTAGTAAATATTATAAGTTCGGTTGTATTGTTAGAATATGTATTAGTAATTGTAGATCTATAATCAACACTTTTTGTTTTGCGTAAAACTTGATTGGTGATTTGATACAAAAGATTTAAAATTTTTAATTGGAAACGTATTCATCTCCCTCTACGGTTTTCACAGATTTATTAAAGTTGGTGACTTAAAAATAATAGTAATGAATATGATGACGAATAAAATTGGTAACTAGACTTTAGGTAGGTTACTTATCATGTTTTAGGCGAGATATAAATTAAACGGAAATATTTAGAAAACGGATAATGTGCGAGATTTATAAAGATTGGTAAAAAGAGTAACTTTTGTTTTAGCGTCAAAACTTAATAAAAACTATATAACTTTTACGGGATCACGTTTTGACTCATATAACTAAAACGCAAACATGTTCGGGTAATGTAAACTTTATAAAAATCGCATACGCATCGTTTCACTATTGTTTGCTTGCATCTAAAACACACTATATTTCAACTAGGTCGCGTTTAAGACATTTGTGCTCGTTCCTCGTTTGTTGATTGTGCCCGGTTCACCACTTGCTAAAGGTGAGTTTATAGCCCCACTTTTTATTCTTTTTTACGAATACTTTACAAATCTTGGGGTGAGATACATGTTATGTTTTTTTTTACTTTGGACGCAAGTACTTCTAACCGTTTACGAATTAGTCTAAGTATCGATAACCCACTTGCCCACTATCATGAACCGTGAATTACGTGTGTAAGCGCGAGTGTTATAGATAGATCTATTAGGGTTAACATCCCCGTCCGGGTAAGTAGCACTTACTTGTATCGGTGGTCCCGATCAAACGGACGTATACCATGTTGAAACTTTAGGTGGTCTAGGGTTGGACACCTACGCGGACACTTTACTTGGCATATATTTGCTGCATAACATTGTTTAGCTTCGGTGTCATGAGCTTAGTACTATCGCAAATGCCTTTTGTGATATTGTATGTGTTACAATGGTCACGCTACACTAAATCTTGCGGTCCATGCTTAACGTTTTACTTAAATCTATGAACCCACCAACATTATTGTTGACATTTTAAGCATGTTTTCTCATGTGCTTAAACTCGTAAAGACTATTTGAAGTGCATTTGGAGTCAACATGCATCATGGCTTTACTTCTTGAAACTTTATTTAAATTACTCGTTGATGTTATGAGCACCATCTTTGATTACTGTTTTAACTCTGAATATTGTAATTTCATGTAAAACGTTATTTCTCTTAATAAATTCCAACGAGGTATTATTTTCAAAACGTTTATTTAGTGGTCGTTCTCCTGTACTTTGTGCTTGTGTATTTATGAAGTCACGCCTCCGGTTACCTATTTCGCTGCGCCATATTTTAAGAGCACATGTTATACATGGAAACTTTTCTTATTTATTATATAAATTATCCAAAATTTAACACATAAAGTTTTTTTGCATGACCTCTTATTTTTTTGTTTGTTTTTTTAATAACAAAATCGACATATATATTTTTACTCATAACCGACGTTAGCCAATATTAACCAAAATCGATTCAGTTTAATTAAAAAAACATTCTTTCGCCACCCGAAAATCTCGAAAATATAATAAGAGACCATAGCAATGTTAGTCAACAAGTTCCATAAGTTTCATCTCTTTTAAACTCTAAATACAACATTGGTGGGAGCTTCAAATTCTATAAGCTTGAAACTCTCCTATTAATGTTGTTTTATTAGTCTGTCGATAATCAAGCATCATTGTTACTTAAAAAAATGTTTAATATGAAATTCATAAATGAAAGATTTCATCAAAGATATAATTGCTAGCCGTGCCCTACAAAAACAATGGATATTAAAACTAGAAAACTATAATTGCATATTATAAATAACGCATGTTACGCTAAACCTAGAACATTATAATTGCTAGACTAGCCCTACCAGAACAATGGATATAGTCATATATAGTGGTTCTAAATAGAAAGCCAACCAACAAAAAACCAAAACACAAAAACTAAAGAGGAAGTGAAACAAACAAGAGCATCAAGTTAAACAACAACAATGTCGTTTACAACCTTAATATCATCAATCAAAACAACATAATAAGTTAAATATGCTTTTTTGCTTTGGCTCCTTTCATTGTATGTATTAGTTGGCTAGTTGCAACCGATGCCAAAGGTTGAGACAAAATTGGCCGATGGTATTTCAATTCAATCGAATCTGATTTTATGTGTGTTTGTGACTATATATGTACGGCATGCATATAGTATATTCAATAGAATATGCTCATTGAACTTATTTTACTAAATATATTCATAAAGATGGTAGAATCTCTTGAAGTTTGATTCCAACTTGCAGATGCTATATTTTAACGGGATTAGGTCGTAGAATAACAACGAACTTCTTTAGTTGTCTCATTTTGGTATGTGAATGAAAAAGATGTGTAATAGCAACGGATTTTTATAAGTGTTCCAATTTACGCATTTTGATGACGTGTCATACCTGAAATTCTGACACGTGTCATCATTTATAACGTGTCACATATTTTAACTTTCCTGTAGGATACAATTAGGTGAGGCGGGTTTAACTTTGCACACGTCATCAAAAGTTCTTTTGTAAAATTTTTGTGGGTAAAGTATTTCCCATGTGTATATATATATACACATGTATTAATATCTAATTTAGTAAGACAAGCATTATATAAAGGATACTAGATTATAAACCCGCGAAATTCGCGGGTAACAACATAAAATTTTTATTTGTAAACAAACATGAATAAAAATTCATTAGCTCTACAAACAATTAAGATGTACTCCACATAACAAATCAGTTTCGAAAGCATGAATAATGAGTAGTAGCTAGTCGTATTATAACAACTTCTCATAAATGAACATAAAATCCATTAGCTCTACAAACAACATGTTGAAGGAATATCAAGTAGGAAACTCGTCAAGAAACACATATAGTAAACAAATTAATGAATTGACCCGTTCTTTCCATTCAAATATCTATATAAATAATTTACGTATTCATGTAATCAAATTCAACTCTAGAAACGTCAACTGTGTGAACTATAATACAACTCATATCGACCGATTAATTGAAATATTGTTCTAAATTAACACTCCAAAAATCACTGTGACGAAAGGAGTTCATAAAGCGGTATGAGCACATTGACGAAAGGGACTTGCATGTAACCTAAGTCAATATCTTTTTAAGTAGTAAAAAATATAATTTTGTTAATCTGTCATTAACTTAAAGCCAAACATAACACTATTAAGATATTAAACGAAACAAAAGATCGTAATGAATCTCGAACACCCGTTAAAGGTTTAGACATAACATAATATATAATAAAATTCATAAAGAAATAAAACTATCAAATATCATGCACACACCTCAAATTTTACAATAATGGTTTAAAAAAAGTAAGTGACATAGAAACAAAAGAATATCATAACAAAGTTTTAAGATTGTCATTTTAGTTTATTTGAAGCATGCATATCTTTGTACAAATTAGAATCACAAATGAAACATATAAGTTAGAATATAAGAAAAAGAAAAACACCAACTACATGATCTTAAACACTTGTAGTTGTTGATGACTCAAAGGGTTAAAGTTTTTGTTAATCATATGTGTTTGGAGGGAATGGAATGCTCGAATTAGTAGCAGCTGCATTGACATCCTTATTCTCCTTGTTTAGAATATCATAAATATTGAAGGGATCATACGAATTTTCTTTAGGAATAGATTGCTGGGCTGAATCAACAACCTCATTCAGATCGTCTTCTTGATCACCAAAAAATGTTTTCAGGACCGCTTACATATCATCTCTTCCTTCTAACATTCGTCTGATGGATAGGTTTCTCTAACCCTCTTCCCCAATCTGAATAAAACTTCCCCTTACTTCATGGATATCATCTGCCTCGGTTACATCAACAAACTGATGGCGACCACACAAACATTCTTGCACGAAAATACAATGACTTTCCCATATCGATAAATCTTAAATTTCTCCAAAAATATTGTTTCACGATTGGTTTTTAATCTTAACCTTTTACTGCGCGAGCATTTATTCCTTGCAGTCGCCAAGTTCCAAATAACTTCACCCCACATGGAACCAATCTTATTGAAACAGTGTTACTAGACCATGGTGCATAGGGAACCTTCAAACATCGACCCAAATAATTATATCCGGGAGAAAAATCTGGTTGGGGGATTGGACTAACTCTTAAACCAAGGACCCGACTCCCACATGGGCAAGAGAAACCTTAGACTTAGATATTAGCAGATGGTAGTTCAAAATAACCCACAGTCCGACCTAGATAAACAACCTTCTGGGATAGACAAAAAACCTTCTGCTGATAAAATAACACGAAGGTTATTAACCGAGGAAAATAGTTACCTCCCCATAATAAATTTTGTGGTCCTCTGTGGTTCACCATACATGGAATCGTCTAAAAACCTTTGCTGGAAGGCTCAGCACGTGGATTGGCAATAAGGTACCTTTTACAGCCGATACAATCGAGGGGGCGATCTTACAGGGTCTTGTATGGAGGGGGAGGTTGAGACTGCTGAAAGGAGTTAGTTTCAAAATCCCGGAACGACATTTGCATGTAGTGGCATTCTTTACCATCCATAAAGTGAATAAATTGCCGACAGTCTTCAACATTAGTAACCTTGATGAATCGAACCAAAAGCAACAACGTTTACCAACCTTTTGAACGACGGGGTTCGGGAATGTACACATCACCAACACAACCATAGTTTGACATATTTTCCAAAGATCAGCAGAGTCTGTTTATCCGGGATGTTTGTTCACAAAAATGGATTTGGAGATGGTGCGGGTTGAGATCAGCATTCGAATGGAACTTGACTAAATCTTCCTTCCCCCCCCCCCCCCCCCCCCCCACACCCCCCCCCCCCCCCCATCTTTAGTTCTGTAGCCACGATTCTTTCTCGTAACCTCAGTCCAATCGTCCTCTTTGGATCTGCGAGTCCCCATTAGGATCTTTGGATTGAAGGGAAATCCAGAAAAAAACAATATAGATGCTGACGGCGCAAGGATTGGATAAAACGAAAAAGGGGATCTGAAAACTACCACAAACCCTTTGGATCTAATCGCTTCTTTCCGAAGAATCGTCGAGCCGAAAAAAACTTGTAAGAAAACAATCCATTATAAATTAATATCATCAGATAATAATAATCAACAGGATCATAAATTTCAGATTTTATGCAGCGAATAGATCTCGACAAAGAATTGAGGAACAATTAGATATGAGGTTAATTGTGAATTCAAACAAAAATCCCCCAATGCGTAAGGAAAAAAAAAAAAAAAATACTAATATTTCGGATCTGAAGAATTTATTTGGATCTGAAGAGTTATCGATATAATCGACTACACGGTCAATTAAATCGTTTGGATTATGGTTAATCTATTAGATATGAGGTTATATCAAATATAATTTCGATCGATTATTGTTGACAACATAAGGATTCTTATATAAAAACCACTCATAATGGTAGTGACATTTACAAATTACAGTATGACAAGCCCGTACTGATTAGATGAACCTTTGCACAGAAGGACTCAGTTCCAACCAGATGTTAAATCAGTAAGGGAAGCAGCTCACATACTGTAGAGAGTGCCAACAATCTTGTATGATCAATTTTTCTACTGTGGAGTATAGAAAACATACAGATAAGAAAGAAATTGGTTTATCTTGGAAGATTTATGTGAAGAGATGATATCGGTAGGTCAAAACCAGGGGGTTTCTCGATGGAAGGTACAGTATTTAAAGACATGGAGAGGATCATTGACTTAGAGGAGCGGAGACCACGTACCGAGAATTGTTTTATCTCTAAAATATCCAAGGGCTTGGTTCCTAAGGCCAGAAAGATTGGATCAGGAGTTATGTAACAAAAATAAGTTTCTTTTCTTTCTATTCAGGAGACAAAGGCTGAAAAAGTCTCGGACATGGAGATCAAGAGCCTTTGGGGTAATACTAATTTCGATGCTATTGTTAGTCAATCTCTCGGTAATTCGGGGGGTCTTTTATGCGTTTGGGATCCTAACTCATTTAAAAAAGATAACCATATCATTTCGGATAACTTTATTGCTTTGTTTGGTAAATGGAGAGCTAACCAAACTAGGATGTTAATAGTGTCCGTTTATGCTCCTCAATCGGTTTCTCTTAAACGTACACTTTGGTCATATTTATCTTCTCTTATAAATCATTGGAATGGAGAGTGCATTATCGTAGGAGGATTTTAATGGAAGTCAGGCGTAAGGTAAGAACGATGGGGGGTCTATTTTCATATGTGTATGGCAGCGAGGGATTTTAATCATTTCATTCGTCAGCTGGCTTGTTGAAGTTCAATTGGGGTAAGGGTATACTATACCGGGGCGCAACCCTCGGCATCTAAAATGAGTAAGTTAGACCGTTTCTTAGTTTATGATGGGTTTCTTTGCTTTGTTCCCTCTACTTCAGCAGTGTGCCATTGATAGGCAAATCTCTCGATATCGGCCGATCCTTACTCGGGAGTTATAACACAGATTATGGGGCTTACCCAGTTCGTTTGTTTCACTCATGGGTTTGATTTTCAAGGCTTTGATGATATGACTTACTCAGGATTGGAATTCTATTATCTCAATGATAGTAAGCTAGGTTCGCTTAAATGAAGAAACTTAGGCTTCTCAAAAAGTGATTCGATTGTGGCTTGGGAATTATAACGGAATCAGATGAAATCGTACGACAGGAGATTAAAATTAAGTGAAAGATATTGACAAAAAAATATTAGATCAATTGGTGCTAATGATGATCTTCTTTCTGTTTCGCTCAGGGCTCCTAAAAACATATCATGTTATCCACTCGTGGGGAAACGCTGGGAGTCTATCCAAAGGCGGAAAATTAAATGGGCTGGTAGAAGGGGATGAAAACTCCAAGTTTTTTTCTAGGCATGCATTAAAGAAAACGCGCAACCTTAGCGGTTAAAGGTGTCATGATTGATGGCGAATGGTTGATGAATACTAGTAAAGTGAAAGATGAGGTTTTGTGGATTATTTTGGCTTCTCAGTTTCTGTGATCTTGGAAATCCGTCATCGGTGTTCATCAATTTTAATTTTCCTAACGTCTTTAATATTGATCAGTCGGGGGAGTTGGAGGCTCCTATTTCTAGAGATGAAATTCGTAGGGCTGTTTGTGGATTGTGGTGATGAAAATAAATCTCTCGGGTCAGGCCCGGACGGTTTTACCTTTGATTTCTTTCCCAAATTTGGATATAGTTTGGTCCTGATCTTTGCTTAGCTGTGGAGTGGTTCTTTCATCACTGCCTGTTTCCCTGTTTGGATTGTACAATTCTTCTTTTTCTATTGCCCTCTATCTCCAGAAATAATCAATTGAATCCGAAATAGTTGTGTGAGTACTGGCCTATTAGCTTGATTGAGTATCTATAAATGGTTACGAGATTCTTGCCAATCGTCTTTCTCACGGTCATCGCCAGATATTATTTCGAAGTTCATACAGCGTTTCTTCCTAACCGTCAAATTTTTGGATGGCCCTCCCTTTTATCATTAACGAGTCCTTGCTCGATGCCATCATAAAAAAACATGTGCTATGGTTTATAGATCGACTTTGCTAAGCGTATGATTCTATCCGGTGCGGGATTATTTGGGTTGATGTTCTTAAATCGTTTGGGTCGGTGTTAAGTTGGTGTTCGTGGTTTCGATGTCATCTTAAATTCCTTAGTATGGCTTTCCCCAATTCTTGTTACATGGGAGTTCCTACTACAGCGTTTCAGTTTCATAGAGGTGCTTGAAACAAGGGGATCCGTTGGCTCCTTATTTATTTATTATTTATGGAGTCTTTACACTTATCTTTCTCTCGTGTTATCGAAGCAGGCATTTTTACAGGTATTAAGATTGACTCTTCAATGACTCTTTCCCATTTGTTTTATGCGGATGATGCAGTTTTTTATCGGAGTAATGGTCTCGTTTGGTATTTGACTGGTATCATGCACACTCTTCGTTGTTTCTCTTTATTATCCCGGCCTCGCATTAATCTGAAGAAAGCCAAACTCATTGGTGTTGGTATACGGAATCTCTGGTTTTAGAGCTGCTACTTTTGATTGGTTGTTCGGTGCTTCTTACGCCGTTTTTTAAATACTTGGGTATCATGGTAGGCGAAAAAAACATGTTCTTGATTGGACCACCCACATGGGACGACAACCGTTAATAAGCTCCAAGATGAGTCTTATCTTCTAGGAAAGCTCAAAACTTCTTTCTATGTGAGGTCGTCTTACTCTTCTCAAGTCGGTTCTCGGATCCACCCCTATTTATAATATGTCTCTCTTTAAGGTCCCTAAGCAGGTTCTCAAATCCATGGAATCTATTCGGCGGAATTTTTTCAATGGTATTCGTGATGGAGAGAAAAAGATGCTTGGGTTAGTAGGTATAGGTTCTTGCGTCAAAAAGTAATGGGAGGTCTTGGTAGTCTCCAGTTTTTATGCTCTAAATAGAGGCCTTCTTTTTAGTCGGATTTGGCGACTTTCTGTCTCGCGGATCAATCGAATGTGGGCCCCAGGTCCTTCATGCTTTACACGGCTCCAACACTAAGGACTCTTTCGCTCCTATTCTTCGCTGTGGAGTTCTATTATTAAAGAATGTAACGCCCTTAAATCTCAAGGTTTGGACCTAATCTCTCATTGTAAAATTAGAGTTGGTAACGGTATGTCTACAAGTTTCTGGCATGATCAATGGTTAGGTGATTCTTGTCTTCGGTTAAGCTATCCTCGTCTATTTGCTCTCGAAAATAATAAGGTTTGGTTCGGTGGCGTAAGTATGAGCGTTCTTTGTTTCGTTCTCCGTCGTTGACGTAAGAGGTGGGAAGAATCTGCACAGGCTTTCTCGGATTTCATGATTTCTCGTATGTGGTGCTTCTAACCCCCACATGGGGGATCGTCGGTTCTGGGACCTTAATGGTGACGGGTGTTTTCGTGTAAAAGATGTTCGTAGGTTGCTTGACGATATGCTCTTGCCTAAATCTGATGTTCCGTCTAGATGGGTCAAGCAGATCCCCATCAAGGTTAATGTTTTGGCGTGGAAGATCTCTATGGATCGTCTTCCTACTCGGGTTAATTTGCATCGGCGTGGAGTTCAGGTTTCCCCTATTTCTTGTCCTATTTGTTGTGAGGCCCTCGAGAATCTCGATCATTTGCTGTTTTGTTGCGACTTGGCAAAAGATATTGCTCGGTCTATTTGTAATTGGTGGGGCTTGGTTTGGAACCCTGTTGATTCGTATCGATCTTGGTTATCTTGGTTTAATTTGGTTCAGCTTCAATCAAGTTCAAAACAAGTGCTGGAAGGAGTGTTTTACACTTCCTGGTGGAGTATCTGGTCATATAGAAACCATCTCCTCTTCTCTGATTCAAATCTTCGAAAAGATGGTATTTTTGAAGACATAGTTAGGCGTTCTTTTTCTTGGTATATTGCTAGGGGTAAAAACTCTATTAGTTGGGATAGTTGGATTCAACACCCTTTTTTAATTTCTTTGTAATTCTAGCTCCTTGCTAGTTTTCTTTTAATAAAGTTGCCGTTCAAAAAAAATCATATGTGTTTGACACAGCCAAATACCACCAAATGCTACAATAGAATGAATTAATTTTGTAAGATAATGTAGAAGTAAAAGATTAATAAATTTGAAGGACTATAACTGTCAATTTAAAATAAGGAATTAAAGCTAGGTATGAAGAATTAATGATGTCATTCATGACATATTTGATGACATAATCAGTGATATCATTAAATGGGTAGGAGGGAGATTCAAAAAGATTTTGTTTTATTATATATATAAATAGATAGAGGAGAGTTATATTGGATACCAAAAAAAGGTTGGATACTAGGGGACTCATCCACATCATCCATCTAAAAAGAAATCAATGGTTGTGATTAAAAGCATTTAATTATTTCACCTATTTTTTAAAATTTAAATATCTCATAAACCGTTAATCGTTAAGCAAAAAAAAATATACCATCACGACGAGCATTTAATTATCTTTCTATAGATATCCATTTTGATAGTTTCGACAAAAAAAAATTTACGTTTTTTTCACGTCTTTTTCATCTTTTTTCCACGTTTTTTTTCAGATTTTTCACGTTTTTCACTTTTTTTTTTTACGTTTTTCACCTTTTTTTTTTTACGTTTTTCATGTTTTTCCGTGAAAAAGTTTTTTCCCCTTTTTTTCTCGTTTTTTTCCGTTGTTGAAATTTGCATTAAAAATCATATATGATATAACACTAATATCATTTATTGATATTTAACACTAAAATTAAATATTCTATATGACATGCACTAATATATATATGAAATTACACTATCATTATATGATTTAACATAACATATATATAATTTAACAGTAAATCTATATATTCATATATGATTCTCATGGCAGTTCAACGAGAAAAAGTCGAAAAAATATATGAAAAAACACGAAAAAAACGAAAAAAATTTTTTGTCGAAAGTATATCAAAATGAGAAAACGTGAAAAAAACGTGGAAAAAAGTGAAAAAAGTGAAAAAAAAACGTGAAAAAAGGTGAAAAAATTTGAAAAAAACGTGACAAAAACTTGAAATTTTTTTTTTTGTCGACAAATACCACCAAATGCTACAATAGAATTAATTAATTTTGTAAGATAATGTAGAAGTAAAAGATTAATAAATTTGAAGGACTATAACTGTCAATTTAAAATAAGGAATTAAAGCTAGGTATGAAGAATTAATGATGTCATTCATGACATATTTGATGACATAATCAGTGATATCATTAAATGAGTAGGAGGGAGATTCAAAAAGATTTTGTTTTATTATATATATAAATAGATATAGATATAGAGGCAAAAGTTCAATGTAGATCCAAAATTTATCATAGATCCAATCAACCAATCATAATCACTCATTTTTTCATTAAATAAAAAAAAACCCACTTTTCACCTTTTAAAAAAAAATCTCATAAACCGTTAATCGTTACGCAAAACGAAGCATACCATCGCGATGAGAATTAAATCATCTTTCTATAGAGGGGCACAAATCACATGTGATTTTTTCAGACGTAGCTGAAAAAAAAATCAAAAAAAAAATTCGTCGAAAGTATATCGAAGTGCCCCTCTATAGAAAGATGATTTAATTTTCGTTGCGATGATGTATTTTTTATCGGTTGACGATTTACCGTTTGCAAGATATTTAATTTTTTTTTTAAAAAAGTAAGTGAGTTTTTTTTAATTTAATTAAAAAATAGGTGAATGTGATTGGTTTATTTGATCTATGATAAATCTTGGGTCTACATTAATCTCAATTCTAGATATAGATATATATATATATTTGAAATAAGGAAATAAAGCTAGGTATGAAGAATTAGTGATGTCATTCATGACATATTTGATGACATAATTAGTGACATCATTAAATGGGTGGGAGGGAGATTGAAAAAGATTTTGTTTTATTATATATAAATTACATATTGAATTTTGTATGTTTGATGGTTGTGAAATTGAGGATTTCAATTTTTTTTTTCATTCATAACTCCCTTTGTTAAATAATGAGTCGAAACATTTACCTGGAACTTAGAGGGTAGAAGCTAGCTTGTTTAACTGTTCGGCATTTTTGCTTTCATAAGAAAATAGTTTACCCTTGTGATTGTTACAATGGATAATGATATAAGAAAACCAAATTATATTCGAAAAGCATGTGTACGATAATAAAACCCGAAAAACCAAACATGTTAAACTAAATAGCTAGTTTAATTTAGGTTAATGACATATAATAGCAACGTACTTTCTCATTTGTTCACATATTAGATACGAATTCAAAAAAATACCACAATAGCCATCCAACTTTAAAAAATTTGTTTAATTATCATACGTTTTAAAGTCATCTCTTGCACCGTTAGTCATTTTGACTAACGACCATTTGTAATTAACTCCAAAATATGTTTTCTTTTTCTTTTCTAATTATTTAAAAAAAAGTATATTATATATACCCACAAATTTTCCTCCCCGTAACATCACGTATTGTAATTAAATTTTTTTCAATTTAATTACGATACTATACAGGGAAGGAAAATTTATGGGTATATATAATATACTTTTTTATTTCTTTTTATTTTAAGTTTTTCGATTTTCTATAAACATTTTTATTCGTTTCTATTTACTCTTTTATACGTTTTAAAAAACGACTTTATAATTATATATATATATATATACATTTTTATATATGTTTTATACACGTTTTTATATTCGTTTTTATATTTGTTTTTATATACGGTTTAAACACGTATATACACTTTTATATATATGTTTTTATATACTTTTTTATACACGTTTTTATCCGTTTTTATATACGTGTTTATATACGTTTGTATCCGTTTTTATATAAGAACGTATAAAACGGATATAAAAACGTGTATAAATACGTATATAAAAGCGTGTAAAAACATGTATAAAAGCGTATAAAATATATATAAAAACGGATAAAGTCGTTTCTAAAAACGTATAAAAGAGTATATAACAACGAATACATCCATTTATAGAAAATCGAAAAACTTTAATTAAAAAGAAATTTTAAAAAATAATTAGAGAAGGAAGGAAAACATATTTTTGAGTTAATTACAAACGGTCGTTAGTCAAAAAGACTAACGGTGCAAGAGGTGACTCTAAAACGTATGTTAATTAAACAAAATTTGAAAGTTGGATGTGTATTTTGGTTTTTTTTAGTTCGCATTTGATATGTGAACAAATGAGAAAGTATGTTGCTATTACAGACCATTATATACGAGAAATACTAAAGCTAGTTGCACGAAGCAAGCCATTTATATACGAGAAATACTAAATCAACTAATCAAATGAATATTAAAGCTAGTTGCGCGAAACAAGCCATTTATATACGAGAAATACTACATCCACAAATTGTTTACAAAGTATCCACACAATGACATGGTAAAGGAGTTGGACCAATAATCTCTACTACTTTATAAAACATTTAGCTCATTCTAATTTTAGAAGTCTTAAAATTTTAAGAACAAAACATTTCTTGTTATAGAAAGATTTGTAACAACACATAATATTAATGCAGCCCATAAAACTATATTAATTATAATTTGTAACAGCCCAAAAGGTATAACAACTCATTTAAATCATATGAATTGTAACAACCCATTTCAATATAAAAACTCTCCACACTCAATCTGATAAGCATAAACTTTCTCTCATTCACTCTAAAAACACAACTCGTACCTTTTGATGTGAGTTTCTTTAGGGTTTTTAATGTTTAAATCGGTATGATCTTGGTGTTCTTAGTTTTTTTTGCTTCCCTTTTAACGTGTGATCTTTTTTGTGGTTTTGTAGTTGTTTGAAAGTGAAAATGGAGATGTCAAGATGGAGATTTTGAATGGTAATAATATTATCTCTGCTTTACTTTTTTTTTGTTCTTGTTGCCTCTCTATAATGTCCTACTGCTAAGTGTTGATCTACTTGATGGGTTAACACGATCTACTAGGTAGATTTTGGAAAAGGTCG
>BQNB010042419.1:4530-46134 GCA_026074375.1 Tanacetum coccineum | reverse complement strand
AAAGAATGCAAGTTTCTATTATAATAACTTTTTTTATGAATAAATAACTTATACGTGTTTTTATGTTGAAAAAATGATATGTTTTTATGTTTTCTTTTTGAAAACAATAAAAACATATCATTTTTTTCAACATAAAAAACACGTACAAGTTATTTATAGCAAAAATTATTTACAAAGATGGAAAGATAAGGTTGCAAACCTAAATACCTAAGTATCTCGGGAAGTATTGATCTTTTTTCGGGTTGTCGTTGTAAAGGAAAGGTGAATTTGAAATACGCCAGTTAAGTTTTGTTTGATGCTTAGTTATCGAAATTGGTTTTTGGTTTTGTATATTAAAATAAACTAACGCAACTATGTTATCTAAAGGAAAGCTAAAATAACTAAACTTATACTAAAAGAGATATGTTTGCCTAGAAATTGATGTTAAGATTAAATTGGTGAACTAAAACTCGAACAATAGTTAATTTATCCATATGGTTCCGTAATTCAATCTTAACTCCAATTCGCGCACATTAAACCGTTTAGTCTATATTCTAGGTTAAGATGTTGACTACTAGAAAGTTTTACCCTTTTCAACGGCTTTTGCCCGTCAAATTAGATAAAAAAAACATTATAAGTACACCAAACGTCGGATGTCTCGCGTTAATGGCTTCTAAGACTAAGTTTAAAAGGCATGACTTACTTATCCTACCGTGAGCTAAACGTGTCTAGTCACGAATAAGGCTCGAAAACCGATTAGGCGAACCTTTCGCGATTTTAGTCAAGAAGCAACTAATCTAATCTCTAGTCAATAAAATAACCTAAAATGCATATTAAATTCACCAACAAGCTTCAAACCGCAATCCTAATTACCTAACCACCCATAATAAATATACGCAAACTACTCGCAAAGAAACATAACTACATTAAAATCAACAAAATAAAGCAACAATAATAACTAAAGTAAGCATGACAATAAACATAAACATATATAAATTAAAAGATAAAGGAAAGATGAAACCCGAAATTAACTTGAAACTTCACCGCTCCACCATTAACTAAACTAGTTACCATTTAATCAAAACTAGCTATAACTAACTACTGGGTAAAAGAAATAAAAAGATACGTATATTTCGAAGATGACACAAAATGTTTAACTATAGTAACAGAAATCATTTATAAAAGCTTAAGTAGAATCAACAAAAGAAAAAAGTTGTTATGCTTTAAAAGGAATTTAGAAAAGTTGTTATGATGTCGGCGACTCTTCTTGTCTGCTTCCTCTATTAGGTTCAAGGTTATAAATAGCGTGAGGCGTGGCGTAGCGACATGGTCAAGCCTCACGCCTTTACGAGCCATGGCGGGTCATAACGTTTTTAAGGCGTGATTTAAAACGGCACAAAATACGAAAATATTTATAAATTTATTTATTATATATATACACATTTATCATTACACAAAATGCCAAAAACAGTAACGGACTACTGTTCATCGGCCCAAAATTTTTTATTTTTTTTTGGTAAAATTTTTTTTTATACCGGCGGTTACTGTTCATCGGCCAAAAAAAAAAAAAACTTTATACTCCCCCCTTCTTTCGTCAAAAATAAGAAGAAAAAAAAAATTACGTTTACGACTTTCTATCGGCCTGGGCAAAAAAAAAATATATATCCCCTTTATTGAAAAAAAAAATTGTCATTTAATATGAGAAAAAAAAACTATTAAACATGAGACCGAAGAAATTAACCCGAACAAAAAAAATGCCCCGCAATAACGCGCGAAAAAATAACGCCCGCAGCAACGCGCGGGTAATCTTTGCTTGTTTATATCATATTTCAAATACATCCAGTTTACAAAAAATGTCATACTTAAGGAATAAAGTCAAGAAACTATCTTTGCATATAGTCTTTTTCATTTCTATATAAAAATACGATTTTTATCGAAATTGAATCCAAAAAAGCCTCAACGCATCACGTTTTATCACGCATTATCACGTTTTCCCACTCCCCATCTTACTTCAAGCCTTAAGCCTAAGCTTTGGTCTACTGCGTAGCGTGGAGGTCACGCCTCGCGCCTTTGCGAGGCCTTAGCGGGGCCATGGCGCGCCTTTTATAACAAAATGAAAATGGGCCAGATGCTTGGATGGGCCTTGTTGGGCGTGTTTGCAAGTTGGTCACGGTGGGCTAACTGTTAGGCTCGGCTTGGATCAATTCCTTGGGCTTTTATTACGAGCTTTTTTTTTACTTGTTTCAATAATCTTGAATAAATGTTTGAGATCCCGTACTTTTGCTCCAGTGCCCTCGTTTCATACCTACAATAATAAACAACAACTTTTAACAATATATGCACTTAACCACTCAAAGGTGGTCTAGTGGCAAAAAGGTTTGTGGCTATCACTTTAAAATGTGTGAGGTTTCAAGTTCAATTACTGCTAGGTGCAAACAACCTTGAAGTGGCAACGCCAACCTCCTGAAAAGGGAGGGCTTTACCTGGTTTGAGTCTATGTGGCGGTAGGTTCAAACCCCGTGGATTATTCGGCCAATGTGTCAGAAACCATGGTTAAAAAAACAATATATACACTTAAAATTCACATTGTTGCTACTTATTATAGCGTAAAAATTAGGATTTTTATATTAAAAATATGAATAATTTAACAGCTATCAGATGTATTATTAGGTATCCTCAAATGAAACTTAAGAATGTTTTGTTATATGTATGTGTCTGTGTGATTTTACACATATGTAGATGGTGGTGTGAGGCTTTTTAAATGTTTAATCACTTTATATGATTTTTTAGTAATACGACCTCACTTTGTTGTTGACATTTTATTCTTTCTGTATTCTAGGTTTATGTCGACTTTTTAACACTTGTTTTTTTTTAATAGATGCAGTTTTTGTTACATGTGGTTAGTAAAGTGGGTGCATGTTTTCGGCTTATATTCCATAAGTTCATTTTTTGAAGTTCATTTTTTATGGCTTATTTTGTAATTTTTGGTGTTGACAAACAAGATTGCATGTCACATACTAGTTCATACAAGTCGATTTTTTTTGTCAAACTAAGCAAAAAAGGTATAGTGTGAAGCATAAGCGGAAAAACCGGGTAAGCCTTACGGCCGTTTTTATAAGCTTACAAAACAACCCGAAGTTATTTTGAATTAGTCGTATTTGTGGATTTTTTATCTAGCATCATTATATTTGTGCAGAATGTGAATTAGCATAGAGTATGGGGCGTGTTTGGATTGTCTATGTAAATGATTATGCGGTTTGAAACTTGGATAATCATCTTATTTAGGCTGTGTAAAACGTGGTTATGATATATAGTGTTTGGATTTTACTTATTTTGTTCTTCGTTTTATATGCATTATGAGATTAAGTTTTGTATTGAGTTTGAAAATTTAATTATTTGTAACTTAATGCATAAAATTACTGAAAAGACATTTCGTATTTACATTGCGAGGCCACATGAGTAATAAATTAAGGGCATATAGATATTAACACACAAGTTTTTCGGGGGCCACAATGATTAATTTAAATGCAATTAGGATACTTGAGTTTTCAATAAGTAATACCCATGCTAGCTTTTATGAAACTGCGTTTAGGGGTAACAAAAACGTAGATAATCAGTTTTGTGGTTCTTTTTGCCAAACACTAATTTTAGATTAATGGCGTTTTCAAAACGCAATAAGTAGATAATCTGTTTTAAATCACAACCAAACACCTCTATCAGTGTATTCTATAATTTGTTGTTTTGATTACTAGCTGGTAGTGTGATGAGCAAAAAATATTGCGAGTTACTTAGTATGTTTGTAGTTGTTTTTAAAATGATATATATACTATATACTAATCTATAGGTGAGTTTCCTTTTCAGATCCAATAATAGTACAGATACTACGAGAACCACCATTAACCATCAGATTTTTGTATAATATATCTTCTTTATTTATTTAATTCAAAAGGGTTATAATAAGTTCAAATTACATGCTTTTTAGCTTTTTGAATTTTTATTAATAAAAAACGTTTTTTATCCTAACATCTTCAGTATTTTTGTAGTTTTGATATGTTTTAGAAACCTTACAACACATTAAGGGTGGGATGACATGTAATATAATTCACAAAAACTCTGTCATTTAACTTTGAGCGCCAATAGTTTTGAAATAAAAGCGATAACTAAATTGTTATTTCTTACTTAAAGTATCGGAATGATAAAAAGATATGTTTGTAAATAAATTAGAATTGTAATAACAGGTTTAACACATTGCATATCTTTTATTATTTTGCTACAAGCTGACTAGATTACAATTTTAAACGTATGCATTCTTTTGTAAATGATGTTTCATCTGCGGAACATAAGACGATTTTATAGCATTTTGGCATTAGTTGTCAATCTTCAATGAGATACACTCATTTGAATTTTATACACAGTGCATCATTCACTCTTATTCTCGTCATCAACAAAATGCATTATATAACGATAACCTAACATGAATTTTAATATAAGTGTATGTTGATTGTAATATATGTTTAAAAAGATTATATTGCTAAAATACATGTGATGTGTTTGGTCCAGATTCTCATGAAGCCGTGACAATGTCTTTCTCTTTCGAATAAATTCTCCCCTTCATCGTTTAAGGCTCTTGTCACAAGCGCATCTTAGAAAATCCAATTCTGCATTAATCTTATTCGACGAACCAATATCGTTTATAGGCCAACCATATTGATAAATATATTTTTCTGTAAAATAATAAGATGTCTACCTGAACCTCTCGTCATCTCTTTTAGCAACTTTTGGAACATCTACATTTGTAATCGTGTGGTAAACATGAAAGGGACCTTGAATATGTTTCATTCTCTCACTTATAACTGTAGTTGCAACGTATTGCAGCTTCAAGTTTCAAAAATACCTGTGTAAATAAAAATTACACCAAATAAGTATTATATCTTTATCTTTCTATATATATGACATAATCTAGACAAACCTACCACCTTGTGCAAGAAAAATATATTACACACTCTTCTTAGCCTCATGTTATTGCTATTACAACTGTGATTGATTGCACATATTTATTAATTTAATTGATTAGACTACATCCCTTTATCCAATTACACCACTAATATTCAGTATTACAAAGTAAACGAAGAGAAAGTTCTTTCGAAAAAGGTTCATGTCTTGGAGGTGGGTAGAGGTTGTGAGCCCAATCTCCACTTTCACCATTATGGCCAATAGGAACCGATCAGTTGCATATGTGCATTCGTTTTAATTAATGTGAGATACCTTATCTAAAGTAGACACATGTGCATCATTCCTCTTCATCCTCATTGTCAACAAAAATGGAAAATTTAAGAGATAACCAAACATGAAGTACTAGAGTAGATGTGATTGTATTAACATGTTTAACAATATGAGAAAAATACATGTGCATTCATTTATCAAATTAACGTGTTTAAGACGTAAATATATGTGCATCCGTTGCTTACAACATTAATAATCAAAAGAAAAACCATAACATCTCATCATATGTGCAACAATTGATATGAGATGCAAGCTAAATTCTACATCTCATCAAGAAAAAATATATCAAATGTCTAGGTAGTAGGTACTCATCGATTGATTAATAAAAACTATTATTTAATGACAACCATAGGCTCAAATCAACGAAATTGTGTCCCTATGTTCGGATCAAACAAAGTTATAAACCATAAACCTAACTCTAATTTGATTTTTCTAAACTAAAACACTTGTTTAATACTATCACAAAACAAATACAAACCAAACTACAACATTGACTTAATGGTAGATAGCTAAATAAGTTGAGAAACTCTTATTGAATATGTGATGAATAGCTGAAATGTAGTAAGATTTTAAAGTTAATAACTAATCTTGAATTGAAAATTTAAAAAAAATTAAAAAACAGATCCATATGAAATTATTCCTATAACGAGTTAACAAACCTTCAATAGCGAACTAAAAATGAGTATGCATCAGTTTGCGAAACTCATAGCGAATACCTATAAGGATCCTTATTTTTTTCAAGGCACCTTTGTGAAGAAAAATAAAGTAGCGCCAATTACTGAGTACTATTTGTTGAGGGTATATGCTTTGTAGGAAATAGAAATAAAGAATCGGTTACTTATTAGTTCTTTGTGAATGTTCTGAATGTGATTTAGGATATAGAAAATAAACTTTATCAACAGTGATGGCGTTGTACACTTTGGATCTATGAATAGATGATGATGATGACAATACCAGAAGGCATGGATGATGATGGGCATGTTGATTAGATCTGGTTTTTTAATGATGGAGTAGTTAAAAGAATAAAACACATATTTTGGTTAAACAGTTTTGGGTATGTGAAATGGATGCTATTCTTTAGGGAAAAATTAAATTCCAATTTTGCCCTTCATTAAAAATTTTCTTTTAATTTAGATTGATATATCTCTTCTAATATGCCATTTTGTATATTAATAAGATGCTAATCCCCCTACCATTTAACTTATTACATTATGCTATGATTAGTTGTAAAAAGTGGTTTCGCAGTTCTGTTACATTTTTGGGTTTTGAAGAGACGTCCACACTTTGTATTTATTCTATTATTTTAAATTTATATATATAGATATATATATATATATAATATATATATATAAATAATATTATATATATATTTGTATTTGTTAACATTTAAAAAGCGTAAATATTTTTTGGTAAGATGTGAATGATAATCATAAAGTAAATGTAGTCTCATATACCATCATATCATATTAGCATATCTGCACACGGTTAATTTTGTTAAAATATGCTGAACTTATCTAAACTAGTGGATATATTTGCGCATTTTCTAGTGATCATTATGTTTACTCGCTATGATAATATAATTGAATCAATAACGATTGTTACCTTTTGTCGCGTGATCGGTTGATTCAACAGAGCTTAAACGAATCTACTAGTTTCCCCTATGAATCTTACGAAACCTAATCAAGTTATCAAAGTAGATAACCTCCATCGATATCCACACAAGATGTCCATGTGTATCACCCGAATGCTAGTTCTAATTCCGACGATCTTTGCAACGAACAACGATTGTTTGCTTGTGACTAACAAAAATCGAAATCCTAACCTTATGGGTTATGTTTGTCCAGTTTTGGAGAGGAGAAGGCAGACAATATTTTTATTGATTTATTTTCCAAGTTATGCGATTAGAAAGAATTCTAATCTCAATATAACTTACGGTAAGCTACATAACCGCCAAAGCTTTTTCCCTTTCTTTCCCCCCTCTATGCGGTTGGTCATATAAGCTAATATGGGCCATCCATATTAGTTTTTGGTCTTGTCCATTTATTTAGTCTAGCACTTACTAAATAGCGGCCCTTAGTTAATTAATTTGCCCAACAGATTAATTAACGACCGTTAGTCGATCGTGAGATATTTTACTAATATAAATACCATAATTACTATAATTATATTAAATACATTATAAAAGATGATACATCATTGCATACATGTGTGACCTCATATGCTCACGAATTGTAGCCATATAATTATTTATTATGATGTGAGCATTTTCCAACAAATACGAAACATAACGTCACACATTTATATTACCAAAATGAACTTTTGGTCAACTATATGTTAGATGTAAGACATCTGGCAAATTGAAGCTCATTGAGTTAGACGCATTTACAAGTTTTGATGAGACGCGCTTTGTGGAGATCATTATAGACTCATCTAGGATCAAAAATAACAAAGTATAGACACGCAGCTGAATTTAAATAAAGAACAATGTTATTTTCACAAGGTTTTTCATTACATACAATCCCCAATTCTATGTGATCAATATAGAACGATTACCTAACTGTAACAGGATCAAAGACACTTTGATCTTGAAGCTAAAAACACTAGACGTCTACATCTTTACTTGTGCACACATAAACCATGTCTATGAATTTCTTTATATAGAGAGTTCATAAGACTTACAAAGGAATCTTAATTGTATTAGGAAACTAAATCTTTTCTTAATCTTTGATCTTTATCTTTTAAGCAATCTTTTAGAATCCTCCATCTTTTGTAGAATTCCATAATGTCGATTCAGATCCTTATTGTTTCATTCTTTTGTTCTTTTGTATCATCAAATCAATAAATCCCAACAATCTTCTCCTATTTGATGATGACAAAACAAACAATAATCTGATTCCAATATGATCCATAGTAGCAATCTTCACCCTGAGCACATGAACATCTTCAAATCTGATCTTTCATGAATGAAACAAACTTCCCCTTTGATAGTTTTCACCTTGACAGTAGCCCAGAATTGTTGAATGCACGAAGTGTATATAGTTGGATTAACGGTTAAAGCATATCTTATAGAACTTGCATTCACAAAATCAACAATTTGTTCAAACCCTTCACTTTCAGCAGGTTTATCCAAAAACGCGACTAAATTGTGTGTATCAACAAACTGTAGAGTCGTCATTGTGTTGGGTTTTGATGATGAATGATGAAATTGAGTTAGGGTTTGTGATTAGAGAGTATATGATTGAATGAAATCAATTAAATAAGTGAATGAAACCCTTAATCAAAATATTTATGAAACTACCCTCAACAGCATCAACGTTCACCGGTAGTTGTAAGTTATGTCTAGCAACATTAACTTTCAACAGCAGTAGTAAATTTATGCTTAACAGCATTAACTTTCTCCAGCAGTAGTAAGTTTATGCCTTAGCAGCATTAACTTTGAATCATCAGCATTAACTCCAATTCTACTCTAATCAGCTTTTCCATCATCAAATTAACATTTTAGCTCACAAAATCTCTCTGTCTGTTTTTGATTTCTCTCAATTCTTTTTTTACTCACAATTCTCTCTGTCTGTTTTTTATTTCTCTTAATTCTTTTTACTCACAATTCTCTCTTTCTATTTTTAAACAACTTTTTTTTTGTTTTTCAACTCACCACTTCTCTCAATTCTTTTTCTCAACAAATCACTCTGTCTGTTTTTATCACACATCTCTCTTTTTGTTTTTCAACTCATAAATTCTCTCAATTCTTTTTCTCATCAAGTCACTCTGTCTGTTTTTATCGCACATCTCTCTTTTTGTTTTTATTCTCACCAATTCTCTCAATTCTTTTTAGCTCACCATTTTCCATATTCAAGACTTTAAATATTGAGCATTCCAATACTAGCAATCAAATATTGAAATCTACTTACATCAAATGCTTTTGTAAGTAAATCTGTAATATTCTTGTCAGTATGAATCTTGATCATTTGAATTAGCTTCTTTTCATTGGAATCTCTGATAAAGTGATGTCTAATCTTAATGTGCTTTGTTTTTTAATGAAAAACAGGGTTCTTAACTATGCATATGGTACTCTCATTATCAATATAGATCTTTGTATGCATAAAGTTATACCCATAATCAAGCAATTGATTTTGAATCCAAAGCACTTGGCCACAACAACTTGAAGCAGCTACATATTCAGTCTCTGTTGTGGAATTAGCAACCACAGTCTGCTTCTTGCACTGCCATAAAATCAATCTACACCCAAGAATTGACAACCTCCTGTTGTAGACTTCCTATCCAAGCTTGCTCCAGCGTAATCACTATAGTGTATGCTAACAAATCAAAAGGTGAATCTTTTGGATACCAAATGCCCAATTTTGGTTGACCTTTTAAGTACCTAAAAATTCTTTTCACAGCATGAAGATGTGACACTTTTGGGTTGACTTGGTATCTTGCACAGGCACACACTGCAAACATAATATCAGGTCTGGAAGAAGTAAGATACATCAATGAACCAATCATTGATCTATATAAATAAACATCCACTTCTTTACCATCTTCATCATTGAGCAAAGGATTTTGTGTTTCCATAGGTGTGATTGCTGTCTTGACATCAGTAAAACCAAATTTCTTTAAAATCGCAATCACATACTTGTCTTGACTGATAAAAATTTCATCCTCCTTCTGCTTTACTTGTAGTCCTAAGAAGAATGTGAGTTCACCCATAGAACTCATTTAAAACTTCTTATGCATCATTTTCTCAAACTCAGTGCATAATGACTTCTTTGTAGAGCCAACAATGATACCATCTACATACACTTGAACTAACAGAATATCACCTTTGTCCCTTCTTATAAACAAAGTCTTGTCAATATTTCCTCTCTGAACCCCATTGTCTAACAAATAAGTTGACAAAGTTTCATACCAAGCTCTAGGAGCTTGATGCAATCCATAAAGTGCCTTTTCTACTTTGTATATTTTATCAGGGAAGTCTGGATCTTCAAATCCTGGTGGTTGACAAACATAGACTTCCTCTTCAATCTTACCATAAAGAAAAGCACTCTTGACATCCATCTGGTACACCACAAAGTCTTTAAATAAGGCATAGGCTAAGAATAGCCTAATTGCTTCAATTCTGGCAACAGGGGCAAAGACTTCATCATAGTCAATCCATTCTTCTTGTGTGTACCCTTGAGTAATCAATCTTGCTTTATTTTTAATCACAATTCCTCTTTCATCCTTTTTGTTCTTGTAAACCCATTTAGTCCCAATAGCCATTTTGCCATTTGGTAAATCCACAAGGTCCAAACCTTTTGTAATTTGAATTGTAGAAGCTCTTCCTGCATAGCCTATATCCAGCTTAGATCCTTCAATGCATGAATTACCTTTTTGGGTTCTTCTTGTAATAAAAAGCAAGCAAACAAGCAATTTTGAAAGTCGTTATGGTTTGTTCTTTGCTGAATTGAATTAAACAAACCATGTTCTTCCAAATTCATTGTCATTCTTCTTGTTTGAGGTACTGAATTCAAGTCTCTAATAATTTATTCAACTGGATGATCTTTGTGTACTCTTGTAGTTGGAATAGGACTGACAGGCATAAATGCATCTAAATTGTTCATGTCAGACTCTGCATCAGCATCTTCATCATCATCTGAATAGATAATGTCTTCCAAAGCATGCATATTTGGATCATCTAGAAGTTCAATGCTTGTTTTTGTACCAACATCATTAACTTCTTAGCCAACAGCATTAACAGTTGAACTAACATCATTAACATTGTTAGTGTTGTTTCCATCACTAGCAGTATTAACATTGTTAGTGTTGTTAACATTATCATCCTTCTCTTGATCATTACTTTCATCCTCTTTACTTGGATCACCATCAACCTTCTTTTTACCATCACTTGAAGGATTGAATCCAGCAAGAGAATTCTTTGAACAATGAGAGAATAGTTGATCAGCAGGCCACAATGGTAGCAGTATGTAATCTTTGCCAAGTACTGTCTCCATTCTAGCTTTACCTGCATCATCACGTGCTTTTGTACCTGCATTACCATTAGACTGATTTCTTGCAATAACTGGCTTATAATTCATTGACTTTGTTAGTGCATCAATATCAAAAAACTAATTTGGTCCATTTCCTGCAATATTAGGTGTATTCTCACTAAACTGAACATGCATGTTCTCTTCAACTATCCTAGCTCTACTGTTGAATACTCTAAATGCTTTACTATTGATTTAGTACACAACAAAGAATCCTTCATCAGCCTTACCATCAAACTTGCCTAAGTGATCTATGGTATTGAGAATTATAACAGGACACCCAAATGGTCTCATAAAGCCTAAAGCTGGTTTTCTACCAAGAAAAAGTTCATAAGGGATCTTGTTATGAGGCTTAGTTACTAATACTCTATTTTGCACATAGCAAGCAGTATTAAATGCTTCAGCCCAAAAAGTAGTAGGTAGTTTAGAATCAGCTAGCATTGTCCTAGCAGCCTCAATAAGTGTTCTATTTTTCCTCTCAGCTATTCCATTTTATTAATGAGTTCTAGCTACACTAAATTCTCTTTTAATACATTTTCTCTCACAAAACTAATTCATCTCCTTATTCTTGAACTCAGTTCCATTGTCATATCTAATGACCTTAACCCTTTGATCTATTAGATTTTCTACTCCAGTTATAAAGGACTTAAGAATGTCACTAGTCTCGTCCTTAGTAGCGAGAAAGAAAACTCAACTAAACCTACTGTAATCATTTGTGACAACTAGGTAATACATCTTTTTCATTAAGCTTTTTACAAATGTTGGACCAAACAAATCCATGTGCAACATATGTAAAGGTTGGCTGATTGAACTTATTGTTTTGGACTTACAAGAAGCTCTATGTTGCTTTCTCTTTAGACAAGCAACACGGGTTTGATCATTTTCAAAAAGTTTTGAAGGTAAACCTCTTACAAGATTTCCCTTAACCAGTTTATTCATAGTTTTGAAATTTATGTGTCCAAATCTCCTATGTTAAAGTTTAGATTCATTAGATGTGGCTTTTGCAAAGAGACAAGTTAGACCTCCTTTAGGAACAATATTTTTTAAGTCAACACTGTACATATTGTTCTTTCTAGGAACTTTCAGTAAAACATGACTTTCATCAATTAACTTAAAATTTAAAGATAAAACAATACATTCAGTGTCATTAAAAAGAACACTATTCTTTTTGTCACACATTTGTGAGACACTAAAGAGGTTAAATTGTAATTCTCTTACAAAATACACATTCTCAAAATCTAAATTACCAGTTTTGATTGTATCTCTTCCTGTGATTTTCCCTCATTTGGGGTTACCTCCAAAGGCAACATATCCTCCATCAATTTCTTCAAAGTCAGTAAGATAGAACATGTTCCCAGTCATGTGCCTTGAGTATCCACTGTCAATCACTCCTTGATCCTGTAAATCTATTTGTGGATTGCCCTGCACATTAGATAAGAAAATCAGCTTCTTTTGGGGACCCAAGCCATTACTGACTTGGATCTGCCTTGTGCATCAACATAATCAAACTTCTTTAAGGTGATTGATGCACTGTTGTGTTTAGAAACATGGTCTAAAACTTTAGTCTTTGGTTTCCAAACCCAACAAGCTGAGGCCTTAACAACATTAACCTGGTTTCCCTTAACAACATTAAGTACTGCTTTTGGCCTAGCAACATAAACTACTGCTTTTGACCTAACAGTATTAACATTCTTACCACTAACAGTATTAATCGTCTTATTAAAATTACTGTTTTTAGTTTAGGTTTTGTTGTTAATGGGCCTTCTAACAGTTGAATGTGCTTTTTTAAAAACATTTGTCATTGGTCTTGCACTATTCACTGTTATTTTGGGTTGAGCAGTATTAATTGGTCTAGCAGTAGTAAGTGATACTAGGCCAGACCTCATTAATACTTCGTTTGAAACCATGTTCCTTTTAGGATTGGGGTGAGTCAATCTAGAAAAATTCTGGTGATTCACCCTTTGAGTATAGTTCCACACTGGTTTTACCATATTTTTATTATTAAATTGTCTCTGATGGTTATCACAATCATACTACAGATGATCAAAACTTCCACACACATAGCAGGCTTTGTTAATCATCTCAAAATTACTTCCTAATCTTTGAGACATCATGTTATTCCAATTTCTTTGATTGCCTCTAGGAGTATGAGTGTTTTGCCTATTTTGATCACCTTGTTTAATAGTTGTTTTCCTAGGAGATTTTACTTGCTCTTTAGATTTAACAAACTCTATTTTAGCAAAACTAGGTTTAATAGTTTTCTTTTCTTTCTTAGCATGAGGCACATCTTCTTCCTCACTATAAAACACCCAATCCTCAATAATTGGAGCATCATTATTCTTCCTAACTGCTTTAGACTTTGCTTCACTAGCCTTAGCTTCACTAGTCTCTACCACATGATTCTTAACTGTAGGCTCGCTAACTATAGGCTCGTTCACAAACTCTTCTAGACCAGAGAATGATAAATCATGTTTTGGAGGCATAAAGTTTCCTGTATAGGGAGGTGGAACGACATTATACCCTAAACCTGTTTTGCACTTATCAACTATCTGACAATCTAGTAGTTTGTTTAAGTTTTTAGATGAATTCTCAAAATTTTCTACTGTTAGCTGAATTTCATCTTTTTGTTTTTGAGCCAATTCCAACTTTCTCCTAAGCTCTGTAATGGCTACTTCTTTTAAATAAATCTCACGTTTTAAGACCTTGATATCTTCCTCATAAACAGACTCATTTTTCTTATAAACTAGAAGTCTTGCTTCTACAGACTCTAAACCTATTTTATAAGCAATAACATTTAACTTAGATGTCCTTAAGTCTTTTAACAGTTGTTCATTTTGTTCTTTAAGAATTTTAACATTTTCCAAACAAGATGATGAACAGTTTGAATCAGTAGATACCTCAGAGTTAGAACTTGTAGAAGAGTAAGCCATAAGTGCAAAGTTAGTTGGACCTTCTTCTGCTTGATCACTCCAATCATAATCACCAAGACCATCACATGAGATCAAAGCATTGGAAGTAGTTGTCTCTACTGGCACACTTCTTCTTGTGCTTTCCCTATTCCTGTTTTCTTGGTTTCTTAGAGTTTTGCATTCCCTGGCAAAGTGTACCCTCTTGTGGCAATTGTAGCACTCCACCTTTGACTTATCAAACCCAATGGTCTCATTACCATTAATAGTCACCTTCCTTCCAGTGTTCTTCAAGAACCTTCTAGCTCTTATAGTCAACATAGCCATCTGCCATCTCAAATCCATCTCTTCTAAGTCATCTGGATGGAGTTGTTGTAGATCCTTATTTGCAAGTTGAGGATTGTTTGGTTGACTAGAAAAGAATTCACATATCACAGCATCACTCAAGTTATCAACATTTGTGAAGTTAGCAGCACTAACTTGAGTGCTAATAGCAGAAACTCTATGAGAAGTGTTAACTGATTCATTAGTGCTGCTAGAGTTGTTAGATGATACAAAAGCCATGTTTTGTGTGCTTGTATTTGAGCTTGATGTCCCTTTGACTTTTGGTTCATATACTTTGAAATTGTTTTAGAGATCATCCATGCTCATTGTCTCTAATTCATACTTATTCCTCCATACAACAGCATGTGTGTTCCATTCTGGTGACAAACTTCTCAACAGCTTTTGGTTCACATCTTCTTGTAAAAGTTTTTCACCCAAAATCTCCAGCTGACTCACAAGCTTTTGAAGCCTATTAAAAGTTTGATCAAGGGTCTCTAAGCTAGGAGCAGAGAAGTTTTCATACTGCTGTTTAAGAGATTTATTTGAGTTTTCTTTGTAGCAGCATTACCCCCAAATCTCTTTTCAATAGCTTCTAGCAGTGACTTCGCATCCTTGATTGAGTTAAACTTTAATTGATGTTCATTAGGAATGCCCATCATTAAAGTGCTTCTGGCCTTCACCTCTAATCTCTTCTGAGCCTTCTCTTCAATAGTTGTAGGAGGTATTACTTTTTCAACACCTTCCACAACTGTTGTTTTTGGTATAGAGTTTCCATTCTCTATGACATCCCATAAAGCATAGTCAATCATCTAGATGTACTGTTCTATCCTCATCCTCCAGATCTCAAACTCACTAGGTTTGAGCATTGGAACCTTGGATGCAGCCAACATATGTGTAGATTCTGAATCCATATCTTCTAGCAAAGAGATATTGTGTATTCAAATAGGTTCTTCTTATTCAAAGCTTCTCAACCAGCTCTGATACCACTTTTTGATCCCACTTCAATGGATCTTGAATTGCTTAGCTTGTGTAAGGTTTAGTTATGCAAGATAAATCCAACACAACTATGATAGAAACTTTGTTTGATAATACTAAAGATTATGCGAAATCTAATCTTTAATATAAGAAGAATTCTTCAATGAAACAATAATTCTGATGAACAAACAGATTAACAAACAAAAGCTTCAATATATTAATACGAATACTCTAACTAGTATTAGGGTTACAAAACCTTGAAGCTATGAACAACTCTATGACTCATTTTTGGTACTTTGATACATAGAATTCTATACCCTAGGACCTCCTTTTATACACCAAGGAGTCCTAATAGGATCACAATATTTTCCTAAGTTATCATGATCTTCTAAACAAAAAACTTATACGTATCTTTTACAAAAATATCTCATACATATCCCATAAGCAATCTTTATCTTTTCTCTGAGCAGTCTTTATCCTTTCAGCAGTTGTAATCTTTCAGCAGTTGTAACTTTTATACCAGCAGCATTAACTTTCAACACCAACAGTAGTAACTTTTGTACCAGCAGCACTAACTGTGTACAAGCAGCATTAACTACTTAGAAAGTTTTCTTCAATCTTCACCAGCAGTACTAAGTTATACTAGCAATACTAACTTTACTCTAGCAGTACTAACTTTACTCTAGCAGTAACTAATACCATTAAATCCGAGCAGTGGGGATGTGGCTGAGGTCAACCTTATTCTGGACCTATGGCCAAATGAAATTGAAGCAATGCTCATATAAGATCTCTGAGGCATTTCCTCCGTCTACATACAAGCGATGGACATAGTGTCCACTGACTTTGGCATGGATCATCCTAGGATGATCTTCATAATCACCTTCTTCTAGCGGAGGAAATGATATTTCTATGTTGGGAGAAAAATTTTGACTGGTCCTTTGTCTTGTTACTCGTTTCCAAGGTAAAACCATAAAATCGCAAACCTTGTTTCTAATTTCTTCACCGCTTTTGAGTTGGGAAAGGGGTGTTACATTCAAGCACTCCAATGCCTAGAAATTATTTGAACTTACCTAAATCTTTAATCATAAACTTTGATTTTAAAAAAGATTTAAATTGTTCAATCTCTTCAATATTATTTCCAGTGACAATGACATCATCACCATAAACCAGAATAGCAATAAATAAGCCCTTATTAGATTTGGTATACGATGAATAATCACCTTTAGACTGAATAAAAACACACTCAATCAAAGCTTTAGATAACTTCTCTCTATTGTATGGGAGCTTGTTTTAAACCATATAATGACTTATTAAGCTTGCAAACTCTTTTATCATTTACAGAAATATATCCATGAGGTAATATCATGTAAACAGTTTCATATAAATCACCATAAAGAAATCATTATTAATATCTAATTGAAAAATATTGCATTTATTATGGACAACCAAGCTAATAAGACATCTCATAGTAACAAATTTCACAACATGGGAAATGTTTCATCAAAATCCACACCTTTTTTTACTATATGCCTTTAACTTTATACCTTTCAATCTCACCATTATACTTATATTTGATTTATATACCCATTTACATGCTATAGATTTTCTGTCACTAGGTAAGTAAGTAATTTCCCATGTATTATTCCTATATAGAGCCTCCATCTCACTATTTAAAGTATTAATCTAGTTTTTATCTTTTGATGCATCCCAAGAACCAACGGTATTTTTGTTTAACTCAGTAGCAAAACAATAGTTATCATAGTTTAAACCAGAATAATTGACAAACTTTTTAATGGAATACTTAACATTACTTTCAACAATAAAATCATTAAACTTGTTTGGAAACAAAGAAGTTATTGTAGAGCTTCTAAGACCATTATCATCAACCTGGTGTTCAAAAGAACTAAGACCCTAAGAATTTATATGATTTTCATTAAGTTTTGAAGCTTTTAAATTCTCACTAGTATAGTTGTTATGATCACTCATAGTAAGAGTGTTATGACTTATTGGACTGCTTAAGTGATCTACATGACTGCCTAAGTGAGTGATGGTACGAGCATCACTATCAGATGAATTATTTTTCTTTCTCACATCATCATGGGTACAACAGGTTTGTTCTCATCAACAGGTTTTTGAGTATGGACATGAAATCGGATTCTTATTTGTCTAGCTTCAAGATTATATCAAAATATAACAAAAGATATTATCGTGAATCTACATACTTAATCATACTCGGTTGATATGAAAATAATGACATCCTTTTCAAAGATGAAAAGAATATGCATCAGATCATAACTCGCACTCGTGTTAATGATATCATATTGAGTCTACTTGTCTAATGGTTGTGTTCTAAATATTAGACTAATATGTTTAATAGACGCATGATGTAACATCCCGGTTTTTAAAGAAAATAGTAACAAATAAATCTGTCACTTTAGTGGATTAAATAGTAAAGTCTTGCTCTAACAAAATTAATATTTATATTAAATGGGACTTGTGATGCGATTAAAGATAACTAGTTGGGACTTGAGATGCAAGACATTCTACTACAAGGGACTAATTGTGTTCAAGTGCCTAAGTTAATGGATACCAAATTGCCCTTGAGGCTTATTACATAAAATCATTCCTTAGAGATAAGAATTAGTACTCCCTCTTTATCCCTTCATCACACGACACAGAGAAACAAAAAGAGAGATCAAGAACATTTATTTTCTTCCAAATGAAGGATTCTTAATTCCTAGTTAATTTCATCAAGGTTTAGCAAGGGATGATTGAGAAGCAAGAGAGATAATAAGGTTATGAAGAATCCAGAGCTTAATGGGTTTCACATGTTGTTCCTTAATTTCAAGTAAGTACCTAATTATGTGTTTAAACATGATCTTATGATATGGGATTATGATTTTAAGCGTATTACATGAAGTATGTGATGAATTCAAGATTATTGATCCATGGACTTGCGTATGATTATTAAGAGCTTTGATATAGTTATGTTAAAATCAGATTATGAGTATGTTAGAATGTTTAGGAGGTGTTTATGTTGATTATTAAATTGAACTAAACACCCCTTTATGCGATTTGTGTGATATATGATGTTAAACAAGTTGCTGAAATTTTCAAAATTAGGTAGTCATGTTTGAAAGGCCATAAAAGATTGATAGTAGCTTGTATTGAATCATGACTAGACTTTCTGGAAAGCCTAATAAGTATACTTTAGTTGTTATGCTTTAAGTTTTGACGAATTCATAAGTTAAACGGGTCAAAAACACGGCTTAGTGTAGCAAAGTCTGATCCTGAAATGTGCGGCAAACCGAACTTTGAAAATTCATACAGAATTAACCGTGGCTCCTCCTGTAGCGTGCCTTACATTTTTAGAAAAGGAAAATAGTCTAATTTCATGCAAAAACAGCTTTATAAGCTGATTCATTAGTAAAGTTAGGCAAAAAGGCTAAAGTACAGGCTGCTGCTGAATGACAGCAAGTACTTTGTTAAGTGTTTTGATGATTTTGACATGATATGATGTTTTTGCAAGTTTCAGGTGATTATATGGTATGATAACTTATGTTCTCAGCCTATAGGGTTATTATTCATGTTATGAAGTATAGAATCAAGTGGCTAGACTTGGGTAGCTTAGCTCGAGTTCGCGAGCTTAGTAGTATATGTTTGGCGTATTTTATGCCATAGCTAGTTCATGTGTTTATGCTATATAGTTAGTTTATGTGTGCTTAGTTACACTTATCTTTGCATTATCATGTCATATTCATGCCTAGTTATTATGTGTTATAATTATACATGTGCATCTATCTTGACATAGGTGCTCGAGGCATGTTTTGAATCATTCAGCTTGCATTATACGACCCAAATGAGTAACGGATTTTCAGTTAACATGTTTAGTATATTAAATCAGGTTTATTATATTTATTATATATATATATATGTTATATATATGTATATATTTATATATATTATATATATATATATATATATATATATATATATATATATATATATATATATATATATATATATATATATATATATATATATGCCTTGTCATATCTCAAGTAATATGTAAGTCATATATTCAGGCGACCTTAGTTGTCAAATATTCAAGTCAAGTATCCACGTGACCTTAGTGGTAAAATATGCAAGTCAAATGTCATGTTGACCCGTGTGGCCATATCTAGTATCACATTGACCCGTGAGGTCATATTCAATATCATGTTGACCTGTATGGTCATCTTTAGTATCAAGTTCCGTGTGGTCATCTTAAGTATCATGTTGACCTATATGGTCATATATAGTATCATGTTGACCTGTATGGTCATCTCAGTGTCATGTTGACTTGTGTGGTCATCTTTAGTATCATGTGGACCCGTATGGTCATACTATGTATCATGTGGACCCATGTGGTCATACTTAGTTTTATGTCATAACTCAGCTACACTATCATGTTATAACACATTTTACGTATTCAGCTCAATTTTAGCGTTATGCCTTAGTTTAGCTTCAACATTTTGTTAAGTATAGTTTAGTATCTAATTCAGCTTAGTATCATGTTGCAGTTAAGCCCATGTATTTAGCTCAGCCTTAATTCATATATGAATATTATGTGTGAACAATTCCAGACTCATAATAATTTAGTGATAAACTTAGACTTAGTCGGCCCTGTGTGGAATAGTGCTTTATGCACATTAGTCCGTCTTGAATAGGGATAAATGCTTTATGAATTCAGTGAGGCGCACAAAGTGTTTTATGCACTTAGTCAGGCGTGCGATGTGTTTATACACATTAGTCGGTCCCAATTAGGCAGATAATGCTTATGCATTTAATAAGGCGCATGAAATGCTTTATGAACTTAATCAGTCAGAATAATACTTTAAGTACTCAGTCAGTATGTGCTTATGCACTCAGACAATATGTGCTTTACACACTTAGTGTTGTGCTTATGCACTCAACCATCATTTTGTTTTATGCACTCAGGAAGTATTTTGTCTTATGCACTTAGCATTATGCCCGAGTCAGTATTATGCTTTATGTACTCAATATCTTGCTCATGCACCCCATCAGTATCATGATTATGTACTTAATTAGTAATATGTTTCAAGTAGTCGTAATAGTATGATATGTACTTATTCAGTATCATGCCTTATGCATTGTTATGCTTTAATATCAGTTAGACTGGTAGTATTAGATTTACAATATGTAGCTTTAATTCAGTTAATTATCAGTTCAGAGTATAACGTTATCATTTAGTTTGAATATCAGTTAAGTTGACAACGTTATAATTCAGCTTCAGAATCCAATGTAGTATGGTATACAGTTTTTAATTCAATTAGTAACCAGCTCAGAAATAGCCTTATAATTCAGTCAGCAATTTTTTTTAATAATAATCTTAGAAGCAGTCAGACTTGTGCCATTGGCACTTAATAAAATAGAATCTTATTCAAGTTTTATGATTTGACGCATATTGACCCGTGCGGTCAAAAGTCATAATTATGTTGACCTATTGGGTTGTTATATTATGTTTACTAGTTATGAAGTTATTATCCAGGTTGAATGCTAAATGAGTAAAAGATGTTCAGTGTGGAGTTCCCAAGCTTCATGCTTAATCAAAATTACATCTTATGCACATAACTAGAATTTAGCTTTATGACATGATGCCAACCAGGATGCTAGAATCGGTTAGACACCGGATATGACCAAGTAGCCAAGCAAATAAGTCATGCTAGACGTGCACGTAGTCTTACGTTTATATATCATGTTTATGTTCATTTATGATTTAGTGCAATTCCAGATCTAGAGAAGCGAATACTGGCCTTAGTTCACGGAGCAAGAAGGCTTCCACGGTATTTTCAAGCTCACCTCATCATCGTACTAACGGACAAACCGATTAAGCAGATCCTTTCGAAGCCTAAAAAATCGGGAAGGGTAGCTAAATGGGCTATCGAATTAGGGGACCACAAAATCAAATTAAAGGGAAGAAATTCTATAAAAGGACAAATTCTCACATACCTTTTAGCCGAAACACCCTCTGTTACAAACAAAGAGGAGGACGAAGAAACAAAAAAAGAGAAGCAAACTCCCTCAAAAGCTAAGAAGACGTGGAAGTTGTACACCGATGAAGCCTCGAGCTCTGATGGTTCTGGATCAGGACTTATGTTGATAAGTACAGAAGGCAAGGAGTACACCTACGCACTCCGGTTCAAGTTCGAAGCCACAAACAATGAAGCATAGTATGAAGCCTTACTAGTAGGCCTTCGAACCAAGTGAAAGGCTCTAGAAAGACAACCTGTCATAAAGCAGTACCTAGACTAGACGAAAGAAATTCTTGAAAGCTTCGACACCTACATCATGGAGCATGTTCGAAGAAATCAAAACAAAAAGGCAGACGCTTTACACAAGCTGGCAGCAATGACTTTCTCTCATCTCTCTTAGGAGGTTTTAGTAGAAGCATCAGGAGACAGATCTATCAAGAGGGAAGAAGTCTCCGACATAGTCTTCAAAGAAGTATAAAATTGGATGACCCCAATAAAAGAATACTTAATTGGTGGTATCTTGCCAAAGGATAAAAAGTTTGCTCGAAATATCAGAGTAAAGGCTCCCCTATACAGGCTCATAGGGGATAACTTGTATAGAAGGTCCTTTTTCCCCCTTGGCTTTGTTTTGCAGGACCGAAGCAAGCTTCGAGCATCATCACAGGGACACATCAAGGGTCATACGATGTCTATGAGGGGCCTCGCCTAGTGATTTCAAAGATAAAAAACTAACTATTACTGGCCCTCAATACAGGAAGATTTATAAAAAAGTGTTTATTATTCATTAGGAATTGGTCATGTAATATTTAGTAGTTTTAGTTTATTTATTATGTAATAAGGTATATTTGGTCAAACTTAAGTAACATTAACCAAATATCCAAGATAGGAAGGTAGGATAGATTTAGTATAAATACCCATCTAATCATTAGGATTAAAAACCTTTTTGTCATTTGTAATCCGTCCCTTCCCTCTTTTTCTCTCTTTTATGAAAATTGAAAATGTGTAAAAAGAAAACTCTCTAGCCTTTTTCTCTCTTACTCTTAACCGTTTCTATTGATACTTATGCAAACATGTTGTATAACAAGTGGTATCTATCGCCGTGAGAGATCTAGATTGTGTTTTCGTGAATCAAACGAGCCTTAATAGCGTTAATTTCGATCAAATAAGCTTTCGGTATGTTGAATTGTGTAAGTTTCGTATTATTTAAGTGTTGATTTACTATTTGACGTGTTTTTGATCTAAGAACACATTCAATTTACCTTCGTATACGTCAAAAAGTAAATTTAATTGCTTAAATACGAAAGTTATAAGATTAGATTTCAAAATTGATCAAAAAAATTTAAGTTTTGATAACTTTTGGAAACTATTTTTACGTTGTTTAACACTTTCAGAAAACTATTTCAAGGTTTTCGTAACTGTTTTATAGCAAAAATATCACTTTCGTATCATAGTGAAAGCTTTTGGAAACCGTATTTTGAGTAGTTTTTCATTTTCGTAACATAATTAGAACTTTCGTATAACTTCTAGAAATAGTTTCGGTAACTGTTTTTGTCATAATCTTCATACTTACGAAAAACAATCACTTAGTTTCGATCAATATAGAATAGGATTTATAGTTTTTGAAAAGATAATACTAGATCATATCACTTTTAATCGTAAAAATTAAATCTATGAGTTCTAAGGTGTTGGATTGAGAGATCTTTAAAAGTTGTGGTTTTTGAATTCACGAAAGTAGTGTTGTTGGAATTTAGGAAAGTAGTGGAATTGTGAAATTACAAAAATCCAGGTTTCGTATCTATGAGCTTTCGGTAACCGTTCACTTTCGTATATTGAGGAGCTTTCGGAAACCGTCTTTGTCTCATAGAGTGAAGCATTCGTATTTGGGGTTTCGTAAACAAGGTTTCAGAATTGTGGTTTCGGTTTTTTACTCCAGGTTTCGTAATTCAGGTTTCACACTCGAGGTTTCATATCCCAAGTTTCGTATCAAGAGGTTTCGTAATCCAGTGTTGGAGGTTTCAAAAAATCTTACTTTTGAAAATTGGGCTTTTCTTACTTGGGCTTCTGTGTTATTGGGCTTTCGTAACAAGTAGAGGTTTCGTACATCCAAGCTTTCAGAATTATTTGTGGTTTCGTAACTTCAAGCTTTCAGAATTAATTATGGTTTCATAATAGTTTCTAATACAAGTATAGTTGGTATTATTCTTTGATTTCACGATAGCAAGTCTTTATCTTCAAAACGATCTAGTTTGCATTGTATTCATTGATTACTCAAATCATGTCAATTGCGAATCAACAAACACTTGCAGAGTCAGGAGCTGAAGGTAGACCTCTGATATTAGAGAAAGGGAGCTATGTGCCATGGGCAAGTCAATTTTTAAGGTTTCTTGATAATAAAAGAGGAGAAGGAGAATTGATAAGGAATTCAATTGATAATGGTCCTTACATAAGAAAAGAGATAGTTGATCTAAAAGATGATACAAAGAAAATACTTGAACTAATAAAGGACATATCTGTTGAATACAAAAATCAATACTATGCTGATATCAAGGTGATGAACTACATTCTTTAAGGCATACCCAATGATATATATAATTCTGTTGATGCTTGTAACGATGCTCAAACATGTGGAACCGGATCAAAAGACTGATGCAAGGTATAGACATAAGTAAGCAAGAAAGACACTCAAGGTACATAAATGAGTTTGATAAGTTTGTGGCTGAGGATGGTGAATCGTTGGCATCCGTTTATGAGAGATTTTCAACACTTATCAACATCATGGATAGGAACGAAATCAAAACAATTGAAATATCCATCAACACCAAATTGTTCAACTCCTTTCAACCTGAGTGGAGCAAATATGTCACTTTGACTCATCAAAAGTAGATACTCAAAACTAAACATTATGACGCATTGTATGATTATTTTAGTCAATTTGAACCTCATGTAAAAGCTTCTAAAGCAAAAAAAGCTGCTAGGAATCATGATCCATTGGCTTTAGTTGAAAATTCATATGCAATTCCTTCATATTCTCATGCAAGTCCATCATACTCTCTTTTACCACAACCATACTATGTCACTCATCCTTTATATATGATTGATTATGATGTTGATTATCAAGGGGAGATACAAGCAGATACTCAAGAAGACAAACTCTCAACTGCAATGATGTTATTGGCATGAGCTATCACACAACATTATTAACTCTAACCAACAATCGACTTTGTACTTCATCAAACACAAGGAATCAAGTTGTGATTCAAGATGGTTGTGTATATATTTAAAGCAAAAATGTTGGCTATGCGGGGAAAGGTAACAAGAATGCAGGAAGGTCAAACAGGAATCAAGCAACTACTGCAGGAAATGGTTTGGTTTAGAAGATTGAGGATAATGAATAGAATGTTCAGAGAATTCCAAGAACTACATCAAATATGGGAAAGACAAATGTTCAGTGCTACAACTGCAATGGAAAAGGCCATTATGCAAGAGACTGTTCAAAACCCAGAGTTCGTGCTGCTAAGTATTTCAAGGAACAGATGCTGCTAGCCGCAAAAGTTGAAGCTGGAGTTAATTTAGATGCAGAAGAGAATGACTTCATGCTCATGAATGCATATAGTGATGATCAGTTGGAAGAGCTTAATGCATCGGCGATCATGATGGCACACATTCAACCTACTGATGACAAGTCTGATGCTGAACCGACTTATGATGCTGAAGTTATCATTGAGGTAAATGCTTCTCAAATTGATCTAATAAATAGATTACTCTCAAAGGGTGTTTATGAACACAACAATCATGAGATATGATCAAATTGATTATGATATAATTTTTGATGATCCTTATGTGGAGGATAATAGTGGACAAGTGGAACATGATTTGAATGATCATGATCAATATTATGCTGATATTAAATCCCTGATTTATAATGTACAAGTAGAGGCTGAAAATCAACACAGAATGAATAATGAGCTGAAAAAGCAAAATGCGTTGATACAAAGGGAACTTGAGATGTGTTAGAAAAGGGTTAAAGAGTTAGAAAAGAAACCAGTTCAATTCATAAATTACAAATCCGGATATGAGATTTTTAAAAAATAAATAAGTGTTGAACAACAAACCATTAAGAACCTTTAAAAAGAAAAAGATGAGATTCGAGATCAGTTTTTAAAAGCACGAGATGAATCTTTGAATATAAAAAATGAAACTAAATCTTTCAAAAAGGCTTTCAAAGCTAGAGAGGACAAGTATCTTGATGATATTGTCACATTAGGAGAAAAACTTAAATCTTATGAACGAGTTGTTTTCAAAATGTCACATTCACTTCAAACAATTCACATGCTTGGTACAACACCAAATTCGTTTTATGATCCAAACATGAAAGTTGGGTTGGGATATCAACATCCGGAGCGTCTCAAGAAATCCATCCAAGCACAACCTAAGATGTATAATGGCAAAACCTAAAATATGCTGAACTGAAGGTTAATTTACCTAATTCTAAGGAAACTCTTAAGGACGCGAAAAAAGTCGATTGAAAATGAAAGATAAAATGATTCCACTTGATTATTCAAAATTAAATAAGCTTTATGAATCATTTGTTCCTCAAAAGGAATTTTCTACTGAACAAACTTATCTTTCACCTCCTTCTACTTCTAATGTATCTCTTGAATTGAGTCCACAGAAGTTGAATATACCTCCGAAAAAGATGCCAAACAAGAGTCAATTACTAAAACTGTTTGTTAATCTGGAAAAAGAAATAAATAATTGGGCAAAACTTATCGATATTCATCTTTACATAGAGAGAGACTAAAGTTTTATATATGACAATAAAGCTAATATAAGACGCATCTTTAGTAGGGAGGTAGTTCCGCTTTCAAAAACATTGAACGAATGCACAAAGCAAATTAACAGGAGATTACAATAGAAGTACATGAGATGTTAGATATTTTAAGTCAATGGAAAGAAAAGTTAATGATCAATCACAACAACATGAACATTTTTAAAAAGAAATTGATCGACTTTTGGAAGCATCCTTAGAATGGAAGTTAGGGATTGTGTGATGATTTTGTTGAACAACAAAAAAGTGAAATGTTGATGAATGAAAAGGAGAAAATCTCAAATGACTCTGAAAATATCCAAGCAAATTTGTTAAAACGAATCAAAATTCTTGAGAATGATTTTCAAAGATCTCAAGCTCAAAGCATTGATTTTGAATTACAACTGCAACATCAATAAGAGAAAAATACTTGTGATATCTCGTGGAAGTCAAAAATGGCAAAGTTGAATGGTGAAACCGTGCCGTTAAATATTCAAGTCGAATCTTTGGTCCAAGAAAGAGAAAATATAAAACTTGAATATCAAAAGCTTTTCAACTCAATAAAAATTACACAGGTTCAACATCAACGGGAAGTTGATGAATTAATTAAAAATTTCAAACAAAAGACATATGCTTATAGTGACGTGCGTTATAAGAATCAAGATCTTTTGATGACAATTTCTAAGCTCAAAGCTAAGCTTAAAACTGCTGAAAAAGGAAAGAATGTGAATACTAAGTTTGACAAATTTGCGACCTTAGTGAAACTAATCTGTGTAACACCGATAAAAAAACAAAGATTTAAAGTCTAAGATAGTTTCTAAGGTAGAGGTCAAAAAGGATAACTCAAAACCAGTCACTTTATGTTCTAAACCTAAAAATAAGCAAGACAAGAAGAAGAATGCAAACGTAATTGCACGAGGAATGTATAGAGTCATAAAAACAGAAAAACAAACGCCAATTGCTAAACGTAACATATTTTGTTTTAATTTTACTGTAGTAGCGAGTTCTAGTAGTGTTAGCAGACTAGATTCTAAGGACAATAATTCAAAGAAAAGAGTCTTGCTGCATATTAAGTCTAAGAGCAATTATAAGGATTTCAAGAAATCTCAAAGTAGTGTTAGTTTAGGTTCAAATAAGCATAATACATTTAATTCGAATGTTTCTGAATCAAAGGCAAATGTATTAAATGCGAAAACTATAAACGTTGTGAATGATGGTTTGAATCTTGCATGTGTTTCATGTGGCAAAGATGTTTTTATGATTTCTCATGATAAATGTATTGCTCGTTATGCTTTGTCTATGAATTCAAGAGTTAAAAGGGCCTTGTTTACCTCCATTGTAGTAGCAAAATCTAGTAAGTTAGGAGCCACTCTTGTAGTTGCGAAATCTAGGTTTAGTGTTGCTAAAACCCCAAAAGCAACAAATAAGGTCTCTCGTGCTTCATCACTAACTCCAGATTCTAGACAAAATAGGACACTTAGCACTTACATGAAAACCAAAAATTGAAACAAGTAGGAAGTGGCAAAAATGGTTTGAACATCAACCTAGTTTCAATTGGTCACCTAAGAGCCTAACTGCACAAACACCATCAAGTGTTTCTAAGAGTAGAGCTAGTGTTGTGACTCACTCTAACACACCGGTTACCACACAAAAATGCGTAGCCAAACTGTCCACTCTTCCATCCGTATTTTCTTCATGTGGTGCAGGTGATCCAACTCGTCCTCTGGATTATTGATAGTGGGTGCTCGAAGCAAATGACTGGTAATCTTAAACTGCTAAAAAATTTCATAGAGAAATTTATGGGAACAGTCTGCTTCGGTAATGATCACTTTGCATCAATCACTAGTTATGGAGACTATGTTCAGGGAAACCTCACAATATGCCACGTATATTATGTTGAGGGCCTCATACACTATTTTTTCTCTGCCGAAATTTTTTGCAATTCGGATCTTGAAGTAGCCTTTCGTTTTAACACTTGCTACGTTTGGAATTTGCAGGGTGAAGATCTACTTACTGGTTTTTGTGATTCTAGTCTCTACACCATCTCTATTTCTGAAATGGCAGCTTCATCTCCCGTTTGCTTAATGTCCAAAGCTACATCAACAAAATCATGGTTATGGCATCGAAGAATTTCTCACCTGAACTTCAGCATCATTAATCATCTTACTAAACATGACTTAGTTGATGGGATTTCAAAATTTAAGTACAATAAAGACCATTTATGTCTAGCCTGTGAGCAAGGAAAGAGCAAGAAGGCCATTCTCAAACCTAAATTGGTTCCAAGTATACATTCCAAGCTAGAATTGATTCATATGGATTTGTATGGGCCAATAAGGGTAGAAAGCATTAATGGCAAAAGATATATCTGGTAATTGTCAATGACTACTCCTGTTACACATGGGTATACTTTCTTCGTACAAAGGATGAGGCTCCAGAGATGATCATTAAGTTCATAACTTAGATTCAACAAAATATGCGAGCTTAAATTTTGAAAGTCCGGTCTGATAATGGCACATAATTCAAGAACAAAAAACCAAGGTCTCATTATGAGAAGCTTGGCATTGTACATCAAACTTCAATTGCTCGAACGCCTCAGCAAAATAGATTTGTTGGACGATGAAATCAAACACTTGTCGATGCTGCAAGAACAATGCTTATCTTTTAAAAAACACCAGAATTTCTATGGGCCGAAGCTATTTCTACTGCTTGCTTTATGCAAAATCTCTCTTTAGTACGTACGCAGTACAACAAAATTCCTTACGAGATGATTAAGGGTAGAAAACCCAATGTTCAATACTTTCATGTGTTCGGATCCTTGTGTTATCCAACAAATGATCATGATGATCTTGGGAAGATGAACCAAAGGCGGACATTGGCATCTTTATTGGTTATTTTGAATCATCAAGAGGGTTTCAAATCTACAACAACATAACGAGAAAGATTATGGAAACCATTCATGTGAAATTTGATTAGCTTATAGTGATGGCTTCTGAATGCAACAGTTCAGAACCCAGTCTCAACCGCTTGAATTTTCAAGATTCATCAGAAGACTTGAATGAAACACCTTCAAAAGAAGACTTGGATAATTTGTTTGGTCCTCTGTATGAAGAATACTATGAGACGAGATCTCCTGAAGTGTCAACGAATTCCACTGCAAATACTCTCAACAATGAAGACACTCCTTCATCATCTTCAATCATCGTTGAAGAAAATGAAGCTCCTCAAATAGTATCCTCATTAGAAGAACCAATTGCTAATGAACCAACAACTCTAGTCTCGGATGATAATGCTGATGAATCAGTTTAAAAAGAAACTGCAGAACTTGACGGAAACACTTTCATAAATCTATTTTGCACTCCTGTGTTAGAAGAAGTTGAGTCATCTTCAACATATATGTGACGACTAGCAAATTTTCAGGTTAATATTTTAACTATTAACTGCATTATTTCGTTTATGAACCGTTTCGTACTTAATTTAATAAAAAACCAGAGAGTTCGCCCGCGTACTGTGAAAATGATTTTAAGCACGTATTGGCCTTAGACTATATCAGTCTACTCATTATGAGTAAGTTATGACATACTTTTATATGTCGCGCATGTTAAAACGTTGTGAATGATGGTTTGAATCTTGCATGTGTTTCATGTGGCAAAGATGTTTTTATGATTTCTCATGATAAATGTATTGCTCGTTATGCTTTGTCTATGAATTCAAGAGTTAAAAGGGCCTTGTTTACCTCCATTGTAGTAGCAAAATCTAGTAAGTTAGGAGCCACTCTTGTAGTTGCGAAAACAAATAAGGTCTCTCGTGCTTCATCACTAACTCCAGATTCTAGACAAAATAAGACACTTAGCACTTACATGAAAACCAAAAATTGAAACAAGTAGGAAGTGGCAAAAATGGTTTGAACATCAACCTAGTTTCAATTGGTCACCTAAGAGCCTAACTGCACAAACACCATCAAGTCTTTCTAAGAGTAGAGCTAGTGTTGTGACTCACTCTAACCTAGACATTTTATTTCATTCTTTTACACACCAAAACACATAGTAAAAGGTTTTTCTCTCCTCCCCTCCCTCTCTTTGGTTTGACGTCACACACACACACACCAAGGCTGTTCATTTTTCTATTATCTTCAAGATTTGGGTTAATATTTCTTCTAGTGGTGTATTGGTTGATTCATTCGGGTTGTTTTTAAAGTGATCAGAGTTACATTTTTCATCTAATTTTCTTCATCCTCGTAAGTAAATTATCTCTTTTATCTCCTACATTTTTATCACTTTTGTGCATTTATTTATCACCAACACCTTTATTTTATAAAAAGCTATGTTATAGCTACAAATTTTATTTATAAAAAGCTACGTACTTTTGTTTTATAAAAAGCTACAAACTTTAGGTATAAAAACTACATAAAAGTCCACTTAAAGCTTGTAATCGTTGCGTAAATATTTATTTTATTGAAAATCGTTGGCTTTAGGTTAGAATAGTATTGTTGGATTTTTTGGCGAAATAAAGTGGTATTATATAGTCAAATAGTTGTTGATCAGATTTGTTTATGGCGTGTTGGGACAATAGGAGTTGAGTTTTGCAATATTGAGGTTAAGAAATAAAAAGTAGTCATTTTTACGTTCGCGTGACCGCTTGAATCACTAAAAACGAACTTAAAACGAATGAGTTATGACCATTTGAAAATCGGGTAAAAACTAGACTTTTTCTGGAAAAACTGCACTTGTAATATGTTGCTGATGCAGAAACTAAAAATGCATTTTTGAGTTATTTCGAGTCTAAATCACAAGAATTTACACAAGTAGTCTTTCGTAGTACTAGTTGATACCTTCGCGGGAAGTATAAGAACATGATAAACGGATAAGTAACGAGGAAGTTATGGTCTTGTGAAATTTCGGCAAAAACTTAACTTTTAAAAGTGTTAGTCTTATTTTTATAAAAATATCCAAACGCTCCACTTTAGACCGATTTTTAAGTTTCGTTCTTTTGAGTCGCGTAAAACGGTAAGAATATTTTTTGTAAACCTCATAGGATATTAGACGGAAATATTAGGAAACGAGTGATGTACGACTCTTAAAGTTGGACGGATTTTCTTATAAAAGTGTTAGAAACTTTTTATCTAAAGCGAAGACTTTTTACAAAAACTTGGTTTGACTTTGAAAGTTAAACATAAATATGTCAATGTGATAAATAGTCAAAAGAACTTATATGCATCGCACATTTCATTTTCATCAACCTAAAGCATACTTACATCATTTAGGTCGCGGTTAGGAGTTGCATCCCTACATACTTAATCGTGCTTTTGCTGTTATACGATTTGCTTGAGGTGAGTTTCATAGCCCCACTTTTACTTATTTTTATGAATGCTTTACAAATCTCGGGGTGAGATACAATGTTTGTTTTTACTTTTGGACGCAAGTAACTTTTAACCGATTACAAATTAGCCTAAGTACCGATAACCCACTATGCCCACTATCATGAACTGTTAATTACTTATTGTAAGTGCGAGTGTTATAAATAGATCTATTAGGATTAACACCCCTGTCCGGATTGGTGCTAACATGACCAATGGACGTATACCATGTCGGAAACTTTGGGTGGTCTCAAGTTGTACACCTACTCAGCAACATAACTTTACTGTGCATTAATTTGCATACATAACTTTGTTGTAGCTTCAGTGTCATGAGCTTAGCGCAATCATAATTACTTTTGTGATATTGTATGTGTTACAATACTCTCAAAATCTTGCGGTCTACCTTACTATTTACTTTAAACCTATGAACTGACCAACTTTATGTTGATACTTTAAGCATGTATTCTCAGGTGCTTAATCCCGTAAGGATATTTATGAAGTCATTGGAGTTCGCATCATCATCATGGCTTATATCATGGATTTTACTTGAATTCAAATTATTCTTGCTGTATTGTATCAAATTATGACTTATCCTGATGCAATGCTTTTGGGACCACTTGTTTAAAACTTATTTCAACTTTAAGCATCAACGAGAGTATTTTTAAATAAATCATATAGAAGTCATTCTCTTTATATTGTGCTTGTGTATTATGAAGTCACTACCCCCGATTACCTTTCCGCTGTGACATTTTGGGGGTGTGACAGATTGGTATCTAGAGTCAAGGTTATAGAGAACTAGGTTGCATATTAGGCCTAGACTGTAACCATTACATAAAATTGCCATAAACTCTTTGCGTGCATAACCACTACATGATCCCATTGCCTTATATGTGCGTTTACATTGCCTTATGTGCTTTTTACATTTGTTTTATATAAAGGTTATTTATATTAATACTAGAACTTTCCCCAAGACATTGTGAGTGGCGCAATGGTCTCTAACCTCTTCCCAAGACATTGTGAGTGACACAATAGTCTCTAAACTCTTCCCAAGGCATTGTGAGTGACACAATGGTCTCTAAAATCTTCCCAAGACATTATGAGTGACACAATGATCTCTAGACTTTTCCTAAGACATCATGAGTGATACGATGGTCTTTAAAACTTTTTCATGACTTTACATAATACCATTTCACATAACATTGAAACTTGTCGCAGTCTGCCAACCCCACTGATTATCTTATTATCCGACTCCGAAGATGAGTTTGAACACCCGTCCCATACTGTTGAAACACCTACGTCATCTCGTGACCCATCGCCTAGAAACATGCCGATTAATTCGAACACGACATTAACCCACCATCTCGTAACATTCCATCTTTGGCACACGAATTATTTTATTTCTCTTTTCCTTTCGATTTCTAAGAAAATGCCGACAACGAGATAAGGAATGAGTTTCGCAAAAATCGAGCAGATTGTAGGTCAACGAATTACTAATGCTATTAAGGCTATTGCTATCTACGAGACAAAAATCCTCGTGGCTCACGACTCGATAGTTCAGGTCGTACGTTAAGGAGCCAAGGTGGCAAGGAATGCCAACAACAAAAGGAAGTGCGAAATAGGTTACCAAAACAACCCGGGACAACAAAACAAATGACAAAAGGTCGTGAGAGCTTACACTGCTAGACCAGATAGCACGGATGGATATGCTGGGAAAGCACCTTTATGCAAGAAGTATAAGTTGCACCATGCTGGGCCATGCACTGTAAAGTGCGAAAATTACAAGAGAGTTGGTCACATGACTAGGGATTGTATGACTCCTGTTCCTGCAATAACTCAAAGAGCCCTAGTTGCAAATCAGAAGGCTGTAGTTACTTGCTATGAGTGTGGAAAATAAGGACATTACTAAAATAAGTGCTCAAAGTTGAAGAATCATAATTTTGGTAACCAGAAGGGAAATAAAGGAAAATCTCACGGGAACCCTAACGTTGTTATAGATCATGCTAATACTTAAGGATAGATTTTTCGTGCCTTACCTAGTGAGACCTAAGTCAAAGCCTTCTTGGACCGTATCCCTAAGATATTTGCACTAGTACTTTCCTATGAATTTTGCTGTATTGTGTGGATGCTTTTAAATACTCTATTAATTTATGTGTCATGACGATTCCGTCAGTTACACTCCTTAAATTGTTACCGTCTTATAAACCATTTCACTATCGTTTTATAAACTAGTTTGTTGTCATCTGATAAACTATTTTGCCATCATTTTATAAACTATTTTGCTATCATCTTATAAACTTCTTTGCTATCATCTTATAAATTATTTTGTTGTCATCTTATAAACTACTTTGCTTTCATCGTATGAACTATTTTACTACTTTATAAACCGTGTTGGATACTGCCTTATAAACATTATGGTCTATATCATTTAACTCTGAGAAACATAACACTAGTTTGACGAAAATAAACATTGCATTGTTAGATCTTAATTATACATAGCCTGATCACCTGTCTAATTCAGGAAGGGCCATGCTATGCTGGGAGTAGTCACCTTAAATTTTTTGTCAAAATCAGCTTTCTAATTATATTCCCAAAAAGCAAATTTTTGTGTGTGTGTACGTATAAGTTGTGCATGTCATGGGCATTCGTATTAGTAAGCACGACAACTAAGTAGACTTTTATACCACCTTATCATATAGATTTATCCTCATCTTACACCACATCCTCAGCTGAAAGATCGAATTACACCACTAGTCACCCTAGGACAATTCCCTAACCAGTGCAGTCACATTAGTTTCTTCGTCATATGGCCAAGACCTTTAAGGCTGTCAATGAAAAATAAGGTACTACTGGAGCGTAATGAACTTATCCTTTTAATTGGGTTAGAATTAAGAAAATTAGGAGATTCCGACATCATCGAATTTTCTAATGGTCATGAAGTTAGGGCTAAAGACATAATCACTGCAAGTACCTAGAAGCTAGCCGATAGAAGTTTCGTATCCACTAATTTTATCCTTCTTTGTGATATCATCCCAACTGCCTTAGACGTTAGGTACACTACCGAGTTAGCTGATGGAAAACTAATAGGAACCGATACCATACTAAGAGGTTGCACCTTAAATTTTCATAACCACCCCTTCAACATCGACCTAATACACGTAGAATTAGGAAGTTTTGACATCATTATTGGAACAGACTGGTTGACCAAGTACTACGCCATGATTATTTGCAACGAAAAACTCGTTCGTATTCCCTTTGGCAATGAGACTCTAACAATTCGAGGAGATAGGAGCAAGAATAGACGCGACCCTAGGTTGAACATCATATCTTGCACCAAAACCGAGAAATGTATGCGGAAAAGATGTCATGTGTTTCTGGCACACATCACTGTGGAAAAGAAGAAGAAAAAGTCAGAGGAGAAACGACTTGAAGACGTGCCTATTCTACGAGATTATCCAGAAGTCTTTCCCAAAGACTTACCTGGATTACCGCCGACTAGACAAGTCAAATTTCAAATTGACTTGATACCCGGTGCTGCACCTGTGGCACAGGCACCTTATAGACTAACTTTTTTGGAAATGCAAGAGCTGTCAAACCAACTGCAAGAACTAGCGGACAAATGATTTATAAGGTTAAGCTCCTTACCTTGAGGAGCTCCGATCTTGTTTGTCAAGAAGAAGGATGGAGCCTTCAGGATGTGTATCGACTATAGAGAATTAAATAAGTTAACCGTGAAGAATTATTATCTAATTTCGAGGATTGACGACCTGTTTGATCAAGTACAAGGATCTAACGTCTACTCGAAGATCAACCTGAGGTTTGGTTATCACCAACTCAGAGTTCGAGAAGAGGATATCCCTTAGACCACGTTCAGAACCTGTTATGGTCACTACGAGTTTCAGGTCATGCCATTTGGATTGACCAACGCACTAGCAATATTTATGGATCTCATGAGTCAAGTGTGCAAGCTGTACTTGGATAAGTTTGTGATAGTATTCGTTGATGACAACTTGATCTACTCAAGAAGCAAAGAAGAACACGAGGAACACCTTAAGCTTATCTTGGAATTGCTTAAGAAGGACGAATTGTACGCCAAATTCTCTAAGTTTGAATTCTGGCTCCTAAAAGTGCAATTTCTCAGTCACGTGATTGATAGTCAAGGTATTCATGTTGATCCTGCTAATATTGAGTCAACCAAGGATTGGGCAACGCCCACGACTCTGATAGAAATACGTTAATTTTTAGGACTTGCCGGTTATTACCGATGATTTATCAAAGGTTTCTCTAAGAAAGCGAAACCTCTAACCAAACTGACTTAGAAGAATGTGAAATACAAATGGGAAGAGAAAGAAGAGGAAGCATTCCAACTGTTGAAGCAAAAATTATGCAGTGCACTGATCTTGGCATTGCCAGAAAGAACCAAAAACTTTGTGATTTACTATGACGCTTCGCATAAGGGCTTAGGTTCCGTATTGATGCAAAAGGAGAAAGTAATAGCCTATGCATCACATCAACTCAAGGTTCATGAGAATAACTATACGACTCACGATTTGGAGTTATGAGCCATAGTGTTCGCTCTAAAGATTTGGAGGCACGAAATGTACTGTGTTTACTGTTCACATAAGCTTGCAACACATCCTTGATCTAAAAGAGCTAAACATGAGACAACGCTGATGGTTGGAACTATTAAGTGATTACGATTGTGAGATTCATTATCACCCTAGAAAATCAAACGTTGTGGCAGATGCTTTAAGCCGGAAGGAACAAATAAAGCCGATATGAGTTCAAGCCTTGGTCATGACAATCGATATAAACCGTCCATCTCAAATTTTAAATTCTCAAGCTGAGGCAATAAAAGAGGAGAATGTCAAGGAAGAAAATCTTCGTGGTATGGACAAGGAGTTTGAGACACGTCTCGATGGAACTATCTGTATTAGGAACAAGAGTTGGTTACCACGCTTTGGAGACTTAAGAGATTTGATCATGCATGAGTCACACAAATCTAAGTATTCCATCCGCCCTAGATCGGATAAGATGTATCATGATCTTAAGCAGTTATACTAGTGGCCTAACATGAAAGCAGACATCGCCACCTATGTCAGCAAGTGCTTGACATGTTCAAGGGTTAAAGTTGAATATCAGAAGCCATCTGGTTTACTGATACAACCTGAGATACCCCAATAGAAATAGGGAAAGATAATAATGGACTTTGTCACCAAGTTGCCAAAAACATCAAGTGGTTACGACACGATTTGGGTAATCGTTAATCGTCTTACAAAGTCTGCACACTTCCTACCAATAAAGGAGACTGATACAATGGAGAGACTAACGAGACTTTACTTAAAAGAGGTAGTCTCTAGGCATGGAGTGCCAGTTTTGATTATCTTAGACCGAGATAACATATTTACATCTCATTTCTGGTAGTTACTCAAGAAAGCTTTGGTTACACGTTTGGATATGAGCACCGCATATCATCCATATAGAGATGGACAAAGTGAGAGAACCATCCAAATGATAGAAGATATGCTACGCACTTGTGTGATAGATTTTGAAAATGGTTGGGATAGGCATTTACCCTTAGTAGAGTTTTCGTACAACAACAGTTATCACACTAGCATTAAAGCTGCATCGTTTGAGGCACTTTACGGTCGTAAGTGTCAATCACCTGTCTGCTAGACTGATGTTGGAGATAGTCAACTCACTGGTCCAGAGATTATCCATGAAACAACTAAGAAAATTATCCAGATAAAGAACCGAATTCAAGCCGCTCGTGATTGTTAAAAGAGTTACGCTGATGTGAGGTATAAACCTCTAGAGTTTTAGGTCGGGGATAAGGTTATGTTAAAGGTCTCACCTTAGAAAGGAGTAATACTGTAGGATCGATGTACTCTAATATGTTGACCCTTTAACTTGTAAAGGATATTACTACCTTGAATAAATCCAAGATAATAACTATGAAACGCTGACACTGAATACTATCAACTATGCGGAATCTAATTGATAATATTAAGAAGAACACACAGCAATAATCAAAAGATTACTTTTATTATCACACCTTGAACCTGCCTAACTTTGCAGATCCCTAAACACTAAACCTATAGAGATCATGGACCGGGAGGTCAAGCAATTAAAGAAAAGTGACATTCCAATCGTCAAAGTATGATGGAACTTCAGGAGAGGTCCTGAGTTTACTTGGGAATGTGAGGATCAGTTTTGAAAGAAATGCCCGCACCTATTTTCCGACACCTCACCATCGAATACCATCAACTGACTTCTAGGACGGAACTCTCGTAACGGGGAAAGACTGTGACAACTGGCAAATTTTCAGGTCAATATTTTAACTATTAACCGCATTATTTCGTTTATGAACCATTTCGTACTTAATTGAATAAAAAATCGAGTAGTTCTCCCGCGTACTGTGAAAATGCTTTTAAGCGCGTACCGACCTTAGACTATATTTATCTACTCATTACGAGTAAGTTATACTCACAACGGACATATTTTTATATGTCACACACGTTATTTTACGAGTTACATAAAATAAAGTCATATTGCATTCGCATGCATGCATTTGTGTATTTTTCCCCTAACAAAAATACCTAGATATTTATATACTCCTAAAAATTTAAATTTTGAAAAACATTTGTTTTCCCCCTCTCTCCTTGTTTGTCGACCAAAACCCACACAAACACACATAAAAATTGTTTTTGTGTCTAGCAATGGTACTAATGGCGTCCTAAATCCTTTAGTCCATTCTCCTATATTCTCTCCATTATGTTCTTTAGATATTTTTTTAATGCTAAATTTGAACCACATCCTTTTTATAAATTCATTTCACCTAGACATTTCATTTCATTCTTTCACACAACAAAACACATAGTAAAAGGTTTTTCTCTCCTCTCCTCCCTCTCTTTGGTTCGACGCCACACACACACACTAAGGGTGTTCATTTTTCTATCATCTTCAAGATTTAGGTTAATATTCTTCTAGTGGTGTATTGGTTGATTCATCCGGGTTGTTTTTCGAGTGATCCGAGTTATATTTTTCATCCACTTTTCTTCATCACTTTTGTGTATTTATTTATCACCAACACTTTTATTTTATAAAAAGCTACGTACTTTTGTTTTATAAAGCTACAAACTTTATTTATATACAGCTACGTACTTTTGTTTTATAAAAAGCTACAAACTTTAGTTATAAAAACTACATAAAAAGTCCACTTGATGTTTGTAATCAATGCGTAAATATTTATTTTATTAAAAGTCATTAGCTTTAGGTTAGGAAAGTGTTGTTGGATTTGTTTGCGAAATAAAGTGGTATTATATAGTCAAAAAATTGTTGAGCGGATTTTTATGCCGTGTTGGGATAATATGAGTCGGGTTTTGCAATATTGAGGTTGATAAATAAAAAGTAGTCATTTTTACGTTCGTGTGGCCGCTTGAATCACTAAAAACGAACTTAAAACGAATGAGTTATGACCATTTGAAAATCGGGTAAAAACTAGACTTTTTCTGGAAAAACTGCACTTGTAATATGTTGCTGATGCAGAAAATAAAAACGTGTTTTGAGTCATTTTGAGTCCAAATCACAAGAATTTACACTAGGAGTATTTCATAGTACTAATTGATACCTTTGCGGGAAGTATAAGAACATGATAAACGGATAAGTAACGAGCAAGTTATTGTCTTTTGAAATTTCGGCAAAAACCTAACTTTTAAAAGTGTTAAAGTCTTATCTTTTAAAAATATCCAAACGCTCCACTTTAGACCGATTTTAAAGTGTCGTAGTTTTGAGTCGCGTAAAATGGTAACAATATTTTTGTAAACCTCATAGGATATTAGAAGAAAATATTAGGAAACGAGCGATGTACGACCCTTCAAGTTGGACGGATTTTCTTATAAAAGTGTTACGATGACTTTTTACGAAAAACTTTGTTTGACTTTGAAAGTTAAACACAAATATGTCAAGGTGATAAATAGTCAAAAGAACTCATATGCATCGCGCATTTCATTTTCAACAACCTAAAGCATACATACATCATTTAGGTTGCGGTTAGGAGTTGCATCCCTACATACTTGATCATGCTTTTGCTGTTGTATGATTTTCTTGAGGTGAGTTTCATAGCCCCACTTTTACTCGTTTTTACGAATGCTTTACAAATCTCGGGGTGAGATACATTACTTGTTTTTACTTTTAGATGCAAGTAACTTTTAACTAATTACGGATTAGCCTAAGTACCGATAACTCACTATGCCCACTATCATGAACCGTTAATTACTTGTTGTAAGTGCGAGTGTTATAAATAGATCTATTAGGATTTACATCCCCGTCCAAGATTGGTTCTAACATGGCCAACGGACGTATACCATGTCGGAAACTTTGGGTGGTCTCGGGTTGGACACCTACTCGGGCAACTTAACTTTACTGTGCATCAATTTGTATACACAAATTTTTTGTAGCTTTAGTGTCATGAGCTTAGCACAATCGTAATTACTTTTGTGATATTGTATGTCTTACAATATTCATACTCTCAAAATCTTTCGGTCCACCTTACTATTTGTGGAAACTAGAAGGGGGGTTGAATAGTTTACCGCTTTTTAAATTAATGTGCTGTTTGTTTGCAAAAGGTTAGATTTAATTTTAGGTGATCTCAATGTACACACAATATAAACAATCTAGTTAAGTAAATAAATGACAATAAGTAATAATGTAAATTTGTAAGACAAGAGATAAGAGTTAGAAAGATCAAACCACAACACATGGATTTATAGTGGTTCGGTAACGAAGCTCCCCTTCGCCCTACTCTACTCCTGGAATACCCAACTTGAGAGTTCTCTTCACTATGTCAACAAACTCCTTTAGGCGGAGAAAACAGTACACAAATACCTTACACCAATTTCCGACACTAAGCTAAATGTCGAGTCCTAATTTTAGCCAGAACCAATCTACCACATGCTTGTATTTTGAGGCCTAAAATACTAACCACACTAACAAGATATGACTTCACCTAAACACTGACACGATCAACCCGATCTAACTATTACACACAATCACAAGAGATACATATGAGTTACAAGATACTACACAATCGTAACTATGTTATGTGAACACCAACTAAGCCATAATACTTCTTGACTTGATGACTAGAAATATTCTTCTCTTGCACTTGAGGATGTAAGCTTGAATCACTTGGAAAAAATGCTTAAGATTATATGATCAAAGGATTGTAAGAGATGTATAAACTGATTTTAGACAGAAAGAACTTGAGTGCAAAAGGTGAAAAATATGTGGGGAACAGTCCACTATTTATAGGCAAAGCTGGGAGCATATTTACATGGCCGGCCCCCTTAGCTCATAGGCCGACCCCCTTATCACTAAGGGGGCCACCCATAGCAGGACGCTCCCATTTTTGTCTTTTCTAGTGGGGGTGTTTCCTGGATCAGTTTTATCCATTTTTAGGTGGAAAGTTTGAATTCAAAATATTTATTTTGAATAAAACATTACTTGTAAATACCAAAAATACTTTATATAAGTTTTAAAAATGCTTGTTACATTTTATAAAAATGTAAGGTTTAGAAAATATAAATTCCTTTGATCACAAATAAATTAAGCATTTATTTATTCATACCTTTAAGTGATTAATTTTTAAAATGAAAATTTACGACTAATTACTTGTTTACGTTTAATTTTACAAAGAGCATTTTTACATTTTGTGATTATCAAAACGTAAAAAAGTAAAAAAATATCAATATTGTTTTTAGGCATTATTTTTATCAACAATCTCCCCCTTTTTATTGGTTATAAAATCTAAACTCATTAAATGTAAAATTATTTTTAAACAAGTATTTAGTGAGTTTTATTTTATTTCTCTCCCTTTTTGTAGAATCAAAAAGGCTTCGTCGATGAATTAACGTAAGTCCGA
>BQNB010042418.1:0-46136 GCA_026074375.1 Tanacetum coccineum | reverse complement strand
TACACTAAATCCTTTGTTAAAGAAGCACACAGCTCCCAACTTATGGGATTGCCACGCTGGTAATCCGCGTGCTCACACATCAATCCAACGGATGAAAGATAGGATCCAATGATTGGAAACAAATGAAGGGTGAAGATCAAGGATAAAGGGAGCGTGTAAAGGGACCTAGAAGTTTCCTTCTCTGGCTATAAATACAAGACCATCTTCACTCACAAGATATCTAGCTTAATCTAGGAGTAGTTATAGAGATTAGCTTTTAGAATTAGCTTATGTAATTTTCAAATCATTTTTAGCTTATAGATTTCTACTTAATGTAACCTTCTCTTAAGTTTGTAATCAATTTCATATTAGTAATAAAAATTTGTTTTTCTTATTGATCAATTGTCACTTTAAGTTTTCCTTAAGTCTAAAACTGTTTGATTAAGCTGTCTTTTGTTCACATAAGCTCATAGGCTCTTATATACTCTTAGGCTGGCTATTTACTCAACTAAGCTCTCAAAAGCTTAGTTGAGCTTATTGACACTTAATTCCACAATCAAAATTACCAAGCTATTTAATGGAAGGGAAGTCAGTTATGGAAGGACTTCCACGACCCTACCAGCTTATCACTTGATAAGCTGGAGCTTGTTGATAACTCAATTGAGCCTTTTATAGCCTTGTTTAGAGCAGAGGCTTATGTAAGTTTTCATTCTCCTTTTCTAGCTTAAAATTTGCTAGTTAGTTAAAAATTGCTTAAGTTCTTCTTATTGATGTTTAGTTTAGCTTAATTGTGATAGTTATAGTTGTTTTATGCTTATTGTGTTTGATTTATTAGTTTAAATACTTAGTTTGCTTAATTTGTCATAAAAACTGTCAAAAAACTAAAAAATAGCATAGTCTTTCAGCTTATTTGTCCTGCTTATTCAGTTGTTTAAATAAGTCCATTAGGTTCAATACTAGTTGTCTAATATCTGGTAATCATTAAAAGTTCTTTATATCTTGAAATTATAAGCTGAACATGAGCTTTTGTGGAATAAGGGGGTGTTTGGGTCAAGCAGTACTAACTCAAGTTAGTACTGCTTGAGGCCATTAGGTTCCTTTACTTCATTCTAAATCTCATATGCAGGTTTATAAGAGTAAAATTTAAGAGCTCAGTTTGGCATTATCAAGTTTTCATAGTTTTTTTTATGTTATTTAGTTGAATCTGTTAGTGTAGGTATAATAGTTTATGCATTTTTAGTTCAATTGGATTCTAGTTGTTATAATTGCTCTTTTTGTTCTTAGATAAGTGTTTTAAAGTGTTGTTATCTAGTTTTTAAGGCCTGCAATTGTTAGAGTTTAGTTTTAGTAATTTTCATTGCAAACTACATCAGTAGGTAATATTGCTAAAAGGCCTTTTTCAACATCAATTATCAGAGGGTTTTTATAGAAATTAGGTCTTGATTTTTAGTTTACAAATAGTCTATAGATCATAGTCAATCTGTTTGAACTTATTTTACAAAAACCTGCTTATTTACACATCTGTTTTTAAGCTCAAATTTAGCATTTTGTCTTTTTGAAAACCAAAAAAAATCTAATCAGCATGTTCTGAGTGTTTCAGCTGTTTTCAACCAGCTTTTTCATTGAGCTCCTGATTTTCAAACTTTGTTTTAAAAGCTGTTTCAGGTAGCTTTTTGGTCTATGTTTAAATAGGTGTAAGGCTTATTTCCATAAGGATCCGTTTGTGTGCTTAAAAATAAGCACAAAAGTGCCTGTTTGTCTGTTTTGGTATGCTAAGTCACCAAAGTGCTTAATTTGATAATTCAGCTTATGGCTTGTGTTAATTTTTAACCTTAATTGGACTGTTTGGGTTAATTAATAATAGTTTATTACCACAAGAGCAAATCGAGATTCTACTAACCTAAGTCATTTTCAGGCATCAGGTGTTCTGCTGAATTGGTTGTACGTCTCGTCCCAATATGATAAGGGTTTGTATATAGGTGTCTACTAGGTTGAACCTAGTCCCAACAGAGAACTCAACCGGCAATTAATAGAAAAAAAACCCATCCAGCATGTATTACTCCACAAGAAAAAACTGCTAGGAAAACTGTTAAACAAGTTGAGCAATTTAGGCAAAACACTCACAGTCCAAGAGACAATCAAAGAAATTGGAACAATATGATGTCTCAAAATCTTGGAAGCAATTTTGAGATGTTTAATAAGGCATGTTCTAACAACCGGCAATTTTTGGAATTTTAAATGACTATTTTACCCTTTGACTTTTCGGGTCCGACTTGACTTTTTGACTTTTGATCTTTTATTGTCACATAAAAACGATTACCGCGTAACCGGTAATTTTTCGGAACATATTTAAATAATAAGTCATATTTATTATTACATATCTCTCATGTGCAAATTTATTTTTAACTTATTTGACTTGAAAACGAGAACAACGCATAACGACACAAAAATAATTAAATTATATTTAATTATCACTTTTTATTAAATAAAAATATTTAATAAATTATTTATCATATTATTCAGAAACGTTTGATAAAACCGCAAATGTTCAAATTAAAGTTTCATTTTTATACACACAAAGCTTGCCCGTGATACCCGATGGCTATCATATAAATAATAATGATTTTAAATATATTTTATAAAAATATTTATAAAATAATAGTCGAGTAAATACTCATTTTCGTGGGAAAAATCATTTGGAACGCAATGACGCAAGTTTCGTGTTTTGAATCATCCGTTTACTAGTCCAAACGAGTGTCGAATCATTATTTAAAAAAAATTACACATTCAGTCCTTCTAATAATATTTACAACATTAACCATGATCTATTGTGCACTTGTCATTTTTTAAAACTTTCCAATATATATATAGTTAAACATTAGGGTTCCCTCATTTTTGGATATAACCCTAGCCCCCCCTCCTCTCATTTTTCGGCGCCTACCACCAACTCCGGCCAACTTCCGGCCACCACCTAACCCCTTCGGCCATCAGACGCCACCTGCTGCGCCAACAGCACCCCACCACCGAACCAACAACATCATCTCCACAATTAACGGCGGCAGCAACCGCTGCCACCACACCACCAACCGCCGCAGCCATCCCATCATACGAACCACCTCACCACCGTCACCCTCTCAACATCATCTTCATCTCCACGCTACCCTCGTCATCACCTCACTACAGTCTCCACCACGACGCTACTGCCACCGCCACTCTTGTGCCAACATCATTATGACCACACCGCCACGCACGTCACGACCTCCTCACCACCGCAGCCTTCACCACCATCCCCACCCTGCCACCACTATTGTACTACACCAAAGTGTGCGTGTGGTTCAACAGATGCACCAAAGGGTGCGTTTGGTTTTCTTAACAGTACCATAAGGGTGCGTTTGGTTTTATAAACGATCCATATAGGGAGCGTTTGGTTTTAAAGTCGTATAGGGGTGTTTGTTTCTCCGTATTAACAACATAGGGGTGTTTGGATCTGGGTTAATTAGTTTTAGGGTGCGTTTGGTTTGCTGTTAACAGCTTTAGGGTGCGTTTTGTTTGCTGTTAACAACTTTAGGGTGCGTTTGGTTGGCTGTGTAACCGCACAAAGGGTGCGTTTGGTTTAAAAGAAGCACCAAGGGGTGCGTTTGGTTTAGTAGATTCACGGCATAGGGTGCTTTTGGTTGGCTGTTTAACAGCAAGGGGTGTGTTTGGGTCTGCGTTTTATTACCCAAAAAGGGTGTTTGGTTTTGGGGTTAAAAATAGTAAGGGTGTGTTTGGTTTTTGCTTATCTTTAGTAAATAATTTGTCTAGTTAGATATAAATTGAAACGTGGATATTTTGCAACACGGGTTGTTTGGAAAGTGGAAAACATTAGATTTTATAAATATGTGAGACGTTGTATAAACGAATAGGTCATGCCGAAATTTCTATAAATTACGATACTTAATATTTTTCGCTACAACTTCTATTATCTTTGAAAACCGATAAAAACGATTAAGTTATAGATTAAAGATATTTTATTTATAATTATACAATAACCCGACAACAAACGAAAACTATAATTTTACATACGAGACAACTATTTTAGCTACGACAGTCAATAAGACGAAAGATTAATTTATAAAATATTATTTTATAAATTCCCGACTAGAAGGTAAAATCATAACTTTTGTAAAAGCTTTACAAACAACGTTTACTTAATTCATAACTTTAAGACGTGTGTCTACTTTTATGTAAGGACTTTTTATTAATTAAATTGATGTCGAAATATTTTGTTTCAATTATTTTCTCACGTTCCTTATGTAATACTTGCAAAGTATTCTATAGCTCGATTATTCTTTTGGGTGTTTGTCCTTGTTTTATAATTCACCATATGAATTATACACTTGTCCATTTTTTTTCATACGTAATATATACGGAATATATTACATACTTGGCTTTCATTTTTCGATTTATTTTATTTAACCAACCACTGAACTATTACAACTTGAGATCCAAATCCTTATCAACGCATCGCGTTGATGTAATCATCCACCAGAAAACCGAAATGCATTATCCTAGGCAAGGGGGTCTTATCCGTTAAGATAAACTGCAACTTCTTGTTCGAGTCGTTCCGGTTTCCATTTGTGTTGTGCTATATGTGCATTTCTGCCAATCGTTCTACAACATCGAGGTAAGTTTATAGCCCCTCTTTCACTTGTTTTACGATTACTTGTTTACATACTTGTTTACATACTCATACTTATACTCATTTACAAACTCGGTTACTTGATTGATGTCACACTCTTTCTACTTATGGATGTAAGTATTTAAAGTTGTTTATAAATACAATGGTTATTTCTTCATTGGACACAAGTGTTTTTGATTATCATCTCCTGTTTACGTGTTGCCTAAGTAGCTATTAGACCACTCTCTTGCCCGAAACTATCATGAACTGTGAATTACGGATTGTAAGCGTGAATGTTATAAATAGATCTATTGGGACTAATTATCCCTATCCGGGTGAGTAGCGCTCACTACCCACTGGGCTCCCGATAAACGGATATATACCATGTCAAATATCATTGGGTGTCTTGGTCAGACACCGGTAGGGCAGAATACACTTGGCATATTATATGCTACAAAAATTAACTTCGGTGTCATGAGCTTAGCGCAACCGTAGATACATTTTATGTGATACTGTATATGTTATAGTAGTCACATACCTTTTGTAAATCTTATGGTCCACACTACTTTGTTGAACATTACTGATTACTAAACATTTTTTATTATACTGTGGTGAAGCAGTAGACACTATACTTTTTCGGTTCTACATTTACACTTACATTTTTGGCGACTATTATAAGGATTGAACTGGTCATGCATACTTTATAAATCTTTTGATTTCAACGTTTATACTTACAAAAATCTATGAACTCACCAACTTTATGTTGACACTTTTAAGCATGTTTTTCTCAGGTGAATTAGATGCTTGGCTTACTTGATGTGCATTGGAGTCTAAATTGACAAGATTTCATTCATGGATTTCTACTTACATACAAATGATCAAATCTCGTTGTATTGCTTTCAAGCTTTTCATTATGATGCAATTATGGGACAAATGTTATATCAATTTCAAGAAAATCAACGAGATTACTTTTCAAACGACACATTTAGAGGTCGTTCTCTTGTATCTTGTGCTGTTGTATTATGAAGTAACACTCCTGGACATATTTCCGCTGCGACACATTTTTGGGGGTGTTACAGATTGGTATCAGAGCCAAAGCTATAAAGAACTAGGTTGCATATTTGACCTAAACTATAACCGTTTTCACAAACATTGCATCACATCAAACTTTTTCATGTGCATACACACTACTTGCTTACTTGCTTACATTACGTGCTTACGCGACTTATACATATATATGTATATATATACACTTACCTTCTCTTGCGAATATTTTATGCTTGTTTTATATAAAAGTTATTTATATAAATACTGGGACTTACACCTCAGACATTGTGAGTTGCACAATGGTCTCATTTTACTTCTTAGACATTGTGAGTTACACAATGGTCTCATTTTACTTTTTAGACATTGTGAGTTAAAAAATGGTCTCATTTCGTCCCCAGACATTGTAAGTTATACAATAGCCTCTAAAACTTTTTCATAACCTTATATAATATCGTTTTACACGAAACCCGTCACAGTTTTGTCTTCATGGAATTATGTGTGAATCTAAGTATTGCAAGTCTTGTATGGGTGGGACTTGTAATAAAAGGATTGATATGATAATTGCTATGTTAACTCGTTCCTAAAGACCTTTATATTATTTACTATAACTGTATACTCATCAACTATTTTGGAACACTGTGTCAATCTCCCCTGATTGTTTTACTCCCCGTCTCTAAAGACGAGTTTTAAACACTCGTCCCATACTCAATAGAGCACATGCATCGTCATATCATCCACCACCTTGAAGGTTATGCGAGTACACGTATTGCATCGAAAATTATTAAGTAAGGTGATTTATAATCTCTTTATTTGAAAGGATTGAGACGCCTCTTCATTTAAATAAATAAATTGTAAATCACCGAACCATAAGTTTATCAATTCATTATTTACATAAATTAGGATGCTTCTTTATGCAAATAATGAATTATAAATGAGTGGGCTTAATGATATCCAATATGACACGAGTATGAACTCGAACCTGACAATCACCGAAATCCGTTAAAAAGGTCTAAAAACACAATCGTGTCTTACCACTCAGCAGAATCTTAAGGCCTCACTTGGAACTACCTTACCTCATTCTTAAGTTATTACTTTTGCCGTTACAAATCTTTACGATTATGAACTGTTGGTGGAGCTAACCGACTTGGGCACACTTGAGCTAATGGAGTTGATTCATCCTCGAACTAACGACTAAGTACCATATTCTGCCGTCTATCGCATAAGCTCTCCCGCGAGCTCATCTTATTTGTTAAACTTTATTATGGGGATATTGTTCTTCGAAATGTCCTCACTTTCTGCATCCCATCACCATTTGTTATAGTTATTGTCGTTAAGGTTGTTGTTGTTGGGTCCTGGAGCGGTCCCAGCTTGTATAACTTTATCAAATAGGTAATGCAACCCCCCCTTAAACCAGATAAACACCTATCGACGAAAGAGATAGTTGAACTATCCATTTCGGGCCACTAGTACGAAGACTTAGGTCGCGATACATCCTCGTACTGCCAAGTAAGTTGAATACTTACATCCATTAGCCTCGTCCGTTATTAATCATCAAACATTACAGATATCAGAAACGAGACTCCGTCCTTGAACATTTAAAACTTTATACAAACATACTCACGCGACTACACTTTCTCCTTCGATGCTTTCACTATTAAGAGAACTTTCTTTATAATGCGTTTATGTCAATCATAAAACCTATAATGATATTTTTTTTAAGATACCTATTTTGATGGATTAATATCCTGGTCAAACCTAGCCAAAAATTTTGGTATGTTGAGAAGTGTCGAAACATCTAATTTTGCTGACTAAAGTTATCAACGCCATGTTTAAAAACTGGTTATTAAATCTGAAATCTTTTCTTGATCACACAATAGGTTAACAAGAATCGAATCTCAGGACGGGATTCCTTTAAGGGGTAGGTACTGTAACAACCGGCAATTTTCGGAATTTTAAATGACTATTTTACCCTTTGACATTTCGGGTCCAATTTGACTTTTTAACTTTTCATATTTTATTGTCACATAAAAATGATTACCGCGTAACCGGTAATTTTTTGAAACATATTTAAATAATAAGTCATATTTATTATTACATATCTTTCATGTGCAAATTTATTTTTTTCTTATTTGACTTGAAAACGAGAAGATATATGTTATTCCTAAGTTGACTTATCAAAAACGACCCACTGAATCACGTTTTCACGACTCGGACTCTAAAGCAATTTGATGTAAAATGACATTCCGGACAACTTTTTAGTTTCGCCCGAGGCCCGAAAACAAGCAGAAAATGACCGAAATACCCTCGCAAAATTTTAGAAACGAGAACAACGCGTACCGACACAAAAATAATTAAATTATATTTAATTATCACTTTTTATTAAATAAAAGTATTTAATAAATTATTTATCATAATATTCAGAAACGTTTGATAAAAACAGGAATGTTCAAATTAAAGTTTAATTTTTTTACGGACAAAGCTTGCCCGTGATACCCGATGGCTACCAAATAAATAATAATGATTTTAAATATATTTTATAAAAATATCTATAAAAATAATAGTCGAGTAAATACTCATTTTCGTGGGAAAAATCATTTGGAACGCAATGACGCAAGTTTCGTGTTTTGAATCATCCGTTTACTAGCCCAAACGAGTCTCGAATCATTATTTAACAAAAATTACACATTCAGTCCTTCTAATAATATTTACAACATTAACCTTGATCTATTGTGTACTTGTCATTTTTTTAAAAACTTTCCAATATATATATAGATAAACATTAGGGTTGGTTCCTATTTTTGGATATAACCTAGCCTCCTCTCCTCTCATTTTGCCCGCGCCTCCCATGAACTCGGCCAATTTCTGGCTGCACCTAACCCTCCGGCCATCACACGCCACCTGCTACGCCAAACACCACCCCACCACGAACCCAACATCATCTCAACATTAAACGGTGGCAGCTAGCCGCTTGCGCCACACCACCAACCGTCACGCCACCCCATATACGCACCACCTCACCACCGTCACCCTCTCAAACATCATCTTCATCTCACGCCACCTCGTCATCACCTCACACAGTCTTCCACCACGACGCTACTTGCCCTGACACTCTCGTGCCCCATCATCATCACCACACCGCCACGCACGCCGACTCCTCACCATAGCAGCCTTCACACCATTCCCACCCTGCCACCAATGTTGTACTAACAAAAATGGGCGTATGGTTCAACAGAAGCACTAAAGGGTGCGTTTGGTTTTTTAACGCACCATAAGGGGGCGTTTGTTTTTATAAACGACCTATATAGGGAGCGTTTGGTTAAAGTGTATAGGGGGTGTTTGTTTTCCGTTTAACAACCTAGGGTGTTTGATTGGGGTTACATAGTTTTAGGGTGCGTTAGGTTTGCTGTTAAAGCTTAAAGGGGAGTTTTGTATGTTGTTAACAAACTTTAGGGTGGTTTTGCGTTGGCTTGTTTAACGCCAAAAAGGGAGCGTTTGTTTAAAAGAAGCACAAGGGGTGTGTATGGTTTAGTAGATTCAGGCATAAGGAGCGTTTGGTTGGCTGTCATAACAGCAAGGGGTTGTGTTAGGGTCTGGTTTTATATACCCAAAAAGGGTGTTTGGTTTTGAGGTTAAAATCAGTAAGGGATGTGTATGGTTTTTGCCTATCTTTAGTAAATAATTTGTCTAGTTCGATATGAAATTGAAACGTGGATATTTTGCCACACAGGTGTTGTTTGGAAAAGTGGAAACATATTAGATTTTATAAATCTGTGTTACGTTGTTAACCGAATAGGACATGCTGAAATTTCTATAAATTACGATACTTAGTATTTTTCGCTTACATCTTCTATTATCTTTGAAAACGATAAAAGGTATAAGTTATGGATTAAAGTATTTTATTTATTAATTATATAATAACGTACAAACAATGAAAACTATAATTTTAAAACAAGACAACTATTTTAAGCTAGGACCCGTTAATAAGATGAAAGATTAATTTATAAAAATATTATTTATAAATTCCCAACTAGAACTTTCCGGTAAAATCATAACTTTTGTAAAAGCTAAACAAAACAACGTTTACTTAATTTCATAACTTTAAGAGTGTGTCTCCTTTTATTTAAAGGACTTATTATTAATTAAATTGGTGTTGAAATATTTTGTTTCACTTATTTTCACGTTCTTATGTAATACTTGCAAGTATTATATACTCGGTTATTTTTTTGGGTGTATGTCTGTTTAATTAATTTTCACATATGAATTATATATTGTCTATTTTTTTTCATATGTAATATATACGGAAATATATTACATATTGGCTTTCATTTTTTCTGATTGATTTTGTTTAACCAAACCACCGTAACTATTACAACTTGAGATCCAAATCCTTATCAACGCGTCGCGTTGATGTATCATCATCGGACAATCCAAATGCTTATCCTAGGCTAGGGGGTTTAGCGTTAAGATAAAACTGCAACTTCTTGGTCAAGCCGTTTTGGTTTCGTTATTGTTGTGCTTTGAGAGTTCTGCAATGTATCTACACCATCGAGGTGACTTTATGAGCCCCTCTTTCACTTGTTTTACACATTTTCTTTACAAAATCTTGGGGTAGAATACATTGTCAATTAAACTTATTGGTGTGCAAAGCTACTAATGTTAGTCAACTAGATAACAACTCTTCTCCACGATAACAAACGCGCACACCCAAGACGAATACTAACTTGAGAGTGTTTCTCGAGACTAATAGTCACTGTCCCCGCCTCTGCTGTGATAATAGTGAAGATCGCCGATGTGCGCTAGAGAGAATCGCTACAAAATCCGATACAGACCCTCGCTAGAGTGCTGCAGAACAACCTACAACCTCTCGGTTTATCCGCCGTTCTTACATGAGGAAACCATCTCGCCGTTTTCGGTCTCATTCATTCCTGTTTACAATGCTCTTGCTCTCCTATATATTAAAGTACAGCGACTTAGACCATTCTCTGCCATTCTAAAACTATCATAAATTGTTAATTACGATTGTAAGCCAGTTAGAATGTTTATAAAATACATCTCTTGTGGACAATTATCCCTATCCGGCTTGTGGAGTACGCATCACACCAAGGGGCTCCCGATAAATGGTATATTACCATGTCAAATTCATTGGGTATCTTGGTCAGACACCGGCTATGGCAGAATAACCTTTGGCTCTATTTATTCTAACAAATTTAGCTTCGGTGTCATGTGTTAGGCAACAGTGATACTTTTATGTGATATGTATTGTTATAGTAGCCCATAATTTTGAAAATTTGTGGTCACATGACTTTTGTTGAACATTACTGATTACTAAACATTTTTCATTATACTGTGGTGAAGCAGTAGACATTATACTTTTTCGGTTCTACATTTACACTTACATTTTTGGCGACTATTATAAGGATTGAACTGGTCATGCATACTTTATAATTTTTTTGATTTCAACGTTATACTTACAAAAATCTATGAACTCACCAACTTTATGTTGACACTTTTAAGCATGTTTTTCTCAGGCGAATTAGATGCTTAGCTTACTTGAGGTGCATTGGAGTCTAAATTGACAAGATTTCATTCATGGATTCCTACTTACATACAAATGATCAAATCTCGTTGTATTGCTTTCAATATTTTCATTGTGATGCAATCATGGGACAAATGTTATATCAATTTCAAGAAAATCAACGAGATTACTTTTCAAACGACACATTTAGAGGTCGTTCTCTTATATCTTGTGTTGTTGTATTATGAAGTAATACTCTTGGACATATTTCCGCTGTGACACATTTTTAGGGGTGTTACACCTGTTATGTGTGTGAAAGCTTTGATCATTTGCAGGTTGATTGCAATTACCATGAAAAACAGTTTCAAAATCAAAGGATGGTAAAACCTGTTTGAAACAATGCTCAAAGGGTGAATCATCAAAACTTTTCTAAAAAGACTCACCCCTGTGCTAAAAAGAATTCCAAGAGCAGTACTAATAAAGTCTGGTTTAGTATCAGTTAATACTGTTAGACAAGTTAATGCTGCTCACTCAAAAACAACAGTGAATGCTGCTAGACCAATGTCATATCTTCCTAAAACAACACATTCAACTGTTAAGAGGCCCATTCATAAGAACACAACATTTAAAAATAGTAATATTAATCAAATGGTTAATACTGTTAGGGGTAAAAAAATTAATACTGCTAGGCCAAAAGCAGTAATTAATGCTGTTAAGGGAAATATATTTAATGATGTTAAGGCCTCAGCTTGTTGGGTTTGGAAACTAAAGCATAAAGTTTTAGACCATGTTTCTAAACACAACAGTGCATCAATCACCCTAAAAAAGTTTAATTATATTGATGCACAAGGCAGATCCAAGTCAGTAATGGCGTGGGTCCCCAAAAGAAACTGATTTTCGTATCTAATGTGTAGGGTAATCCACAAATAGATTTACAGGATCAAGGAGTGATTGATAGTGGATGCTCAAGGCACATGACAGGGAACATGTCATATCTTACAGATTATGAAGAGATAGATGAAGGATATGTTGCTTTTGGAGGGAACCCCAAAGGAGGGAAAATCACAGGAAAATATACCATTAAAACTGGTAATCTAGATTTTTAAAATGTGTATTTTGTAAGAGAGTTAAAGTTTAATCTCTTTAGTGTTTCACAAATGTGTGATAAAAAGAATAACGTTCTTTTTAATGACACTGAATGTATTGTTTTATCTCCAAACTTTAAGTTAATTAATGAAAGTCAAGTTTTACTTAGAGTTCCTAGAAAGAACAATATATATAGTGTTGATTTAAAGAACAAAGTTCCTAAAGGAGGTTTAAGTTGCCTTTTTGCAAAAGCCACATCTGATGAATCTAAACTTTGGCATAGAAGGCTAGGTCACTTAAATTTTAAAACCATGAATAAATTGGTTAAGTGAAATCTTGTAAGAGGTTTACCTTCCAAACTTTTTGAAAATGATCAAACCTGTGTTGCTTGTCAAAAGGGAAAGCAGCACAGAGCCTCTTGCAAGTCCAAAATAAAGAACTCAATCAGTCTTCCTTTATATTTGTTGCATATGGACTTGTTTGGTCCAACATTTATAAAAAGCCTTAAGAAGAAAATGTATTGCCTAGTTGTCACAGATGATTACAGTAGGTTTACATGGGTTTTCTTTCTAGCTACTAAGGATGAGACTAGTGGCATTCTTAAGTCCTTTATAATTGGGATAGAAAATCTAGTAGATCACAAGGTTAAGGTGATTAGATGTGATAATGGAACTGAGTTCAAAAACAGAGAAATGAATCAGTTTTATGAGATGAAGGGTATTTTGAGACAATTTAGTATAGCTAGAACTCCTCAACAAAATGGAGTTGCTGAGAGGAGGAATAAGACACTAATTGAGGCTGCTAGGACTATGCTAGCTGATTCTAAGTTGCCAACTACTTTTTGGGCAGAAGCAGTTAATACTGCTTGCTATGTGCAAAATAGAGTGTTAGTAGTTAAGCCTCATAACAAGACCCCATATGAACTTTTTCATGGTAGAACACCAACTTTAAGTTTTATGAGACCATTTGGGTGTCCTGTTACCATTCTCAATACCATAGATCACTTAGGCAAATTTGATGGTAAGGCTGATGAAGGTTTCTTTGTTGGATACTCTTTGAATAGTAAAGCCTTTAGAGTATTCAATAGTAGAACAAGGATAGTGGAAGAAAACTTGCATATTAGGTTTAGTGAGAGTACACCTAATGTTGTAGGTAGTGGACCAGATTGGCTATTTGATATTGATGCACTAACAAGAACAATGAATTATGAGCCAATTGTTGCAGGTACACAGTCTAATGGTTTTGCAGGTACAAAAGCAAGTGATAATGCAGGTCAAGCTAGAAAGGAGACAAAACCTATCAAAAATTACATTTTGCTACCATTATGGACTGCTGATCCACCATTTTCCCAAGATCCAAAGAGTTCTCATGATGATGGATCCAAACCTTTAAGTGATAATAGAAATAAGGTTGATGAAGATCCAAGAAAAGAAAGTGAATGTAATGATCAAGAGAAGGAAGATAATGTTTACAGCACTAACAATGTTAATGTTGCTAGCACAAATAAAGTTAATGTTGTTGGCGGAAAAACAAGCATTGAACTTCTATTTGAAATATGCCTGCTTTGGAAGATTATAGAGATGATGAAGATGATGGTGCAAAGGCTGACATGAACAATTTGGATACAACAATCCAAGTCAGTCTTATTCTAACGACAAGAATTCATAAAGATCATCTGCTTGATCAAGTGATTAGAGATTTTCAATCAGCTACATAAACAAGAAAAAAATGTCAAAGAATTTAATAGGAACATGGGTTGTTATACAATTCAACCAGAACAAACCATAAATACCTTTAAAACTGCTTTTTTGCCTTGCTTTTTATCATAGAATAACCCAAAAAGGTAATTTCCAACAGCATTGAAGGATCCAAACTAGATAGAGTCTATGCAGGAAGAGCTTCTACAATTCAAGTTACAAGAAGTTTGGACTTTAGTGGATTTACTAAATAGAAAAAGGGTTATAAGCTCTAAATGGGTTTCCAGGAATAAAAAGTATGAAAGGGGAATTGTGATAAGAAATAAAAGCAAGATAGGTTGCTCAAGGCAGACACAAGAAAAGGGATTGACTATGATGAAGTCCTTTTGCCTTGTGCAAAGAAGTGAAGCAATTATGGCCATTTTTAAGCTTATGCTTCATTTAAAAGAATTATAGGTGTATCAAATGGATGTAAAAAGTGTTTTTCTCTATGGGAAGATTGAAGAAGAGGTGTATGTATGTCAACCACCTGGATTTGAAGATCCAGACTTTCCTGATAAAGTATACAAGGTTGAAAAAGCACTGTATGGACTACATCAACTTCTAGACTTAGGTATGAAATCCTTGTCAACAAATAAGTTGGAGAATGAGTTTCAAAGAGGGAAATTGAACAAGACTATATTCATACAAAAGGTACAAAGGTGATATTTTGCTAGTCTTAAAGGTTTATGTGATGATATCAACTTGTTCAAACAAAGAAGGAGCTATGTATTAACATTTGAGAATTTGATCAATGATAAATTTTTAGATGAGTTCTCATGGAGAACTTACATTCTCTTAGATTAGCAAAGTAACAGAAGAAGGGATGACAATAATTATTAGTCAAGATAAATATGTTGAAGAAATTTTAAAGAAATTTGGGTTTACAAAAGTCAAGACTGCAAGCACACTAATGGAAACTCAAAAGCCTCTGCTCAAGGATGAAGATGGTGAAGAAGTGGATGTTTTCATACGTTAGGTCAATGAATGTTGGTTCATTGATGTAATCTTACATCTTCAAATTGACATCATGTTTGCAGTGTGTGCCTATGCTAGATACCAAGTCAATCCAAAAGTTTCACATCTTCAAGCTGTGAAAAGATTGTAGATACTTAAATGTCAACGCAAAATTAGGCCCTTTGGTATCCAAAAGATTCCTCCTTTTTGATGTGGTAGCATACACTAATAGTGATTTTGCTAGAGTCAAACTGGATAGAAGTCAACTACAGGAGGTTAGTCTATTCTTTGGATTAGATTTAATATCCATGGCCAGTGGAGAGAAACAGACAGTGGTTGCAAATTCCATAACAGAAGCTGAGTATGTGGCTGCTTCAAGTTGTTGTAGACAAGTGCTTTGGATTCAGAATCACTACTTGAATTATGGTACAATTTTATGCATACCAAAATCTTACTGACAATAATATACTATTATTTCATAATTAAAAATCATGTTTTTCATTCAAAAACAAAGCATATAGAGATCAGACATCATTTTATTATAGATTGCAATGAAAAGAAATTGATTTAAATGGTCAAAATCCATACTGACAAGAATATTGCAGATTTGCTTACAAAAGCATTTGATGTAAGTAGATTTCAATATTTGATTGTTAGTATTGGAATGTTAAATCTTTAAAGTCTTTTATCTCTTTATGTTTCTGTTGAGTTTTGTATGAATTAGTACTGTTATTCATGTCATTAAAAGTTTCTGCTGTTAAGTATAATTAGTACTGCTAGTTATACTTGATACTGTTAGGTATAATTAATATTGTGATAATTGTGAAAATTGCTATGGCTTGTGTTTTCTTGGTTTTTGGAACCTAATATTTATGCAGAAAAGCAATAAAAAGTTCGTTAATTGATGATGAAAAGTTGTTTAGAATGGAATTGGAGTTAATGCTGGTAACTCAAAGTTAATGCTAGGTATAACAAACTACTAGCGTGGTTTACTACAAACTGTGTAAAGTTAATAGTTGTTAAGGGTATTTTTCATAATACATCGATTAAAGGGTTTCAATCGATCCGATAAAAAATATCATTTCACATCTTTCAAATACTCTACTAACTACAAACCCTAACTCAATTTATCCATCCATTATCAAAAACCCAACATACATAAATGACTCTAAAGTTTGCTGATAATCATAATATGTCGCATTTTTTGTCTAAAACCACAGAGAGTGATGGTTTAAGAACAAATGTGGATTTTAAAAAGTACACCATATAAGGCATACATTAACGATTAATCCTTCTAATATATATTTTCCTTGCATTGAACAATTCTGGTCACTTCAAGAAGTCAAAACTACAAAGAAAAGAGAGCAGGAACAGAGCTGATACAAGAGAATGCAAAGAAGCAAAAGGTGGAAGATGACAAAGAAACAACAGAGCTTAAACAGTGTTTGGAAATCATTCCAGATGAAGAAGAGGTAACAATTGATGCTATACCTTTAGCTGTTAAGTCTCTAAGTATTGTTGGCTGAAGATTTTATAAAGAAGGAAATAAAAAGCTATTATCAAATAATGAGAGCTGATGGAAATTCTCAAACATACATGATCTTTAGTCAAATGCTTAAAAGTTTTGACAGGCAAGATTTGGAAGATTTGTACAAGTTGGTAAAAGCTAAATATGAGTCAACAAGACCAGTGGAAGACTTAGATTTGTTGTTATGGGGTGATTTGAAAACAATGTTTTAAAACCACATGTAGAAGATAATGTATAGAGGAATCAACATAGATTAGAAAGTGTTGGATTGGAATTTGTATGGACTTCTAATGGAGTACATTCTTTAAGAATGCAACATATGCAGATTTATATGTGGTAGAGAATAAGGTTTATCCCCTTTGCAACCACTTATAATTTCATGATGTTGGAAAAGAAGCTTATAATTGATTATGAAAGGGAAATGGCTTATCAGCTTCTAAATTCATCATAAAACAGCTTAAAAAGTAAAGAAGTGTTTTGAATCATCCTCCGGTGTTTGATGAAGCTTACATGAAGAAACTTGATGATTTTAAAAAAGAATATCAAGTTTAGGGGAGGATTGTTAGGATTAAAAGTCTTCTTGATGTTGTTTTTGAATACAAGCTGCTCTTTTTGTGTAAATGTTGCTCAACTGGAATTAGTAATTAGCTCAGTAGACTTCAAGAAAATAGCTAATAGTTTACTACTGCTAGTACACGAGTTATAACTGCTAGTGAATAATAGTGCTGCCTGAAGAACTTCAAAGAAAATAGTGCTAAGTAGATTTACTACAGCTAGTACAAAGTTAGACTGCTTAGCTAAAGTTAAATGCTAGCTCAGTGAAAATATGCTTGAAGTTACTACTGCTAAGTGAATATCAAGTAAAGCTGCTAGTTAGTACTCTGCTTATATGATATGTATTAAGTAGTTTTATAAAAAGTATTTAATACTTAGGAAAGTATTGTAAGCTGAGTAGGACTCCTTGGTGTATAAAAGGAGGTCCTAAGGCATAGAGTTTGATGTACCATAACCAAACCAAATATACAACTAGACGTATAATTCATAGCTTCAAGGTATTTGTAACTCTTAATGAATTTTAGAGAGTATCTCGTAATTGATTATCATTAAAATATAGAGCTATTTTTTGAATTTGATGTTCATTGAGTTACTGTTCATTGATAATTACTTTAATATTAAGATGTAGATACCGCATAATCTTTAATACATTCAAACAAAGTTTCTACTATAGTTGATTTAGATTTTATCTAATATAACTAATCCTTAAACAAGCTTAAGGAATTCGATCTATTGAAGTGGGATCAACAAGTGGTATCAGAGCTTGTTAAGAAGCTTTAAAAGAGAACATGTTTTTATACACAAGATCTTTTGCTAAAAGATATGGATCAAGATTCTGCACACATGGTGGTTGCATCTAAAGTTCCCATGCTCAAAAAACACTGGTTATAAAGAGATATAAAGGATAAGGATTGAACACTATATCCAGATGATAGACTATGCACTGTGGGAAGTCATAGAGAATGGTGCAACCTGCCAAAACCACAATTGTGGAAGGTGTTGTGACAGTGATGCCTATTACAACTGCTGAAGAAAAGGCTCAGAGAAGATTAGAGGTAAAAGCTAGAAGTGAATTTAAATGATGGGCAATCCAATAAACATCAGTTAAATACTAACTCTAATAAAGGATGTTAAGAAAATATGTTGAAGCTTGAAAGTAATTTGGTGGGAATGCAGCTACAAGAACGACTCAATAGGAATCTCTTAAAAGCGGCAATATGAAAACTCATTGCGAACAAGTTCAGAATGCTTGATCAAACTTTACATAAGGCTTCAAAAGCTTGTGAGTCATTTGGAGCTTTTGGATGAAAAGCTTTCACGAAGAAGATCTAATCAAAAGATATTAAAAATTTTTTGTCACCTGAGTGGGAACACACATGCCGTTGTGTGGAGGATCTAACGCTAATTTGGATACAATGACATGAAGAACTCTACAACAACCTTAAGTTATATAACCAGAAGTTAAAGGATGATCTAGCTCAATTTCCAAGCACAACAAAACATGGCTTTTTTTCCTCTTCAAATAACAACACTAGCGCACAAATGAAGCAGTAAATACTGCTCATGAATTTCTGACTGCTAGCACTCAATTTAATGCTGCTAATAAACTCTAACAAATATTGATAACTTAGTGATGTTTGTTTATTTGTGCATTCTTTGTTATTCAACTCAAATAGTCCTCAACTTGTACAGAGGAACTTGCAACAAATCCATCCAGATGACAATGAAGAGACGGACTTGAGATGCAAAAGCCATGTTGACTATAGGGTTAAAAGGCTTTTGAAGAATACAGGAAGGAAGCTTACTGTTAATGGCAATGAGACTATGGTTTTGATAAGTCCAAAGTGAAGTGCTACAACTGCCACAAGAGGGGACATTTTGCTAGGGAGTGTAGAGCTCCAAGAAATCAAGACAACAAGAACAAGGAAAGCTCAAGAAGGATGGTGCCTATGGAAATAACTACTTCCACAACTTTGGTGTCATTGATGGTCTTGGTGGATAATACTGAAGTGATCAGGCAGAGGAAGCTAATTATGCACTCATGGCCTTTCTCATAATTCAAGTCCTGACCTCAGCAGGTAATCCAATGATTCATTGTTTTCAAATCTTGTTTGAAAACTATTAAATCTCTTAAATCTCAAAATGATCAACTATTAAAAGATTTAAAGAAATTTGAGTTAATGGTTCTAGGTTATAAGACAGGTTTAAAGTCTGTGGAAGAAAAACTTGAAGTTTATAAAGCAAATAAGTCTATTTATTCACAAGATATTAAGGGCTTAAAATTTAAAATTCATATAGGAGAAATAACTATTAGAGAGCTTAGGAAGAAGCTTGAAACAGTTCAAAAAGAAAAAGATGACATTCAACTTAATGTATATAAATTTGAACATACATCTAAAAGTTTAAAAAGCTCATAGAGTGTCAGATAGTTGACAATTGCAAGAAAGGTTTAGGCTATGAAAAATTATAATGCATTCCTACCCCCTATACAGGTAAATTTCATGCCCCAACACCTGACTATCTTTTATTGGTTTAGAGGATTGTTAATAAGCCTTAGTTGAGACTGTAAAGCTATGTCTATTGAAGAAAAAAGAGCCTAAGGTAGTTTAGGAAAATGATGATCGACCCTGTATTCAAAGAATAGGTGTCAGATGAGATGGAAGAGGATGTGTCCTCAGGCCTAAAAATTGAAAAGAAAAGAGTTTAGGCCAATGTATGATAAGAAAGATTTTGTCAAATCTAAAACAACAAGAAAAAAACTACTAGGAAAACTGTTAAACAAGTTGAGCAACATAGGCAAAACACTCACAGTCCAAGAGGCAATCAAAGAAATTGGAACAATATGATTTGTTTCAAAAACTAGAAGCAATTTTGAGATATTTAATCAGGCCGTTAATGTGTGTGGAAGCTTTGATCATTTTGCAATTTGATTGCAATTACCATCAAAAACAGTTTAAAATCAAAGGATTATAAAACCAATTTGGAACAAGCTTCCAAAGGGGAATCATTAAAAAACTTTTGCCTAAAAGACCCCCCATGAGCTAAAAATAACTTAGTTCCAAGAGCAGTACTAATGAAGTCTGGTTTAGTATCAATTAATACTGCTAGACAAGTTAATGCTGCTCACTCAAAAACAACAGTGAATGCTAGACCAATGTCATATCTTTCTAAAATAGCACATTCAACTGTTAAGAGGCCCATTCATAAGAACACACCATTTAAAACAGTAATATTAATCAAAGGGTTAATGTTGTTAGGGGTAAAAAAATTAATACTGCTAGGCCAAAAGCAGTAGTTAATGCTGTTAAGGAAATATTTTAGCTGTTAAGGCTTCAGCTTGTTGGTTTGGAAACCAAAGAAGCAAAAAGTTTTTAGAACATGTTCTATACCCAAACAATGCACATCATCTAAAAAGGTTTTGATTATGTTGATGCACAAGCAACCAAGTCAGTGATGGATTGGGTCCCCAAAAGAACCATATTTTCTTACCTAATGTGCAGGGCAAATACCACAAATGAATTTACAAAGATCAAGGAGTAATTGATAAAGCTGGATGTCTCAAGGAACATGATAAGGAATATGTCCTAGTCTTACAGACTATGAAGAGATAGATGGAGGATATGTTGCTTTTGAAAGGAACCCCAAAGGAGGGAAAGTCACAGGAAAAGGTACCATTAAATCTGGTAATCTAGATTTTGAAAATGTGTATTTTGAAAGAGAGTTAAAGTTTAATCTCTTTAGTGTCTCACAAAGAGGATAAAAAGTATAGGTTCTTTTTAATGACACAAATGTATTGTTTTATCTCCAAACCTTTAAGTTAATATGATGATAGTCAAGTTTACTAGAGTTCGCTAGAAAGAACAATAAGTATAGTGTTATTTAATGAACATAGTTCCCTAAAGGAGGTTAAAACAAACTAGCCTTTTTGTTAAAAGCCAATACTATAGAATCTAAACTTTGGCATAAAGTCTCGTCACTAAATTTTAAAACCATGAATAACTAGTTAAAAGAAAAAAAATCCTTGTAAATTTTAAACCTTCCAAACTTTTAATATGTTTAAACCTGTGTTTTGCCTGTCAAAAGGAAAGCAGCACAGAGCCTCTTATAAGTCCAAAACAGAGTATTAATCATCTACCCGATACATTTGATGCATATGGACTTGTTTGGTCCCAACATTTAGTAAAAGCCTTATGAATAAAATGTATTGCCTATTTTTCAAAGATGATTATCGCTTAAAAGGTTTACATGGAGTATTCTTTCTAGCTTACTAATGATGAGACAAGTATGGAGCATACCTTAAGTCCTTAATAATTGGGAAAGAAAATCTAGTATATATACAAGATTAAGGTGATTAGAGGTGCTAATGGTACTGAGTTCAAAACAGAGAAATTAATCATATTGTGAATGAAAGGTATTTTGAGACAATTTAGAGTGTAGCTAGAACTCCTTAAACAAAATAGAGTTGTTGAGAGAAAGAAAAGGAACCCTAATAAGAGGGTTGCTAGGACTATGCTAGCAGATCTAAGTTGCAACTACTTTTTGGCATAAGCAGTGAATACAGGCTTGCATGGTGCTAAAATAGAGATTTAAGTAGTTTAAGCCTATAACGGAAAACCCCCATATGAACTTTTTTTTAAGGCAGAACACAACTTTAAGTTTTAAGAGACCCATAAGGGTGTCCTTGTTTCCATTCTCAATACCAAGTCATTTAGGAGCAACTTTTATGGTAAAGCTGATGAAGGTTTCTTTTTTGGAAACTCTTTTAAATAGTAAAGCCTTTTTGGGTATTCAATAGTAGAACAAAATAGTGAAAAAAAACTTGCATATTAGGTTAGTGAGAGTACACCAATCTATAAGAGGTAGTGGACCATATAGCTATTTTGATATTGAATGCACTAACAAGAAACAATGAATTTATGAGCTACATTTTTGCAGTACACAATCTAATGGTTTTGGCAGGTACAAAAGCAAGTGATAATTCGGGCAAGGTCCAAGACTAGAAAAGGACTGAACCTGTCAAGGATTACATTTGCTACCCATTAAAGACTAGCTGATCCACCATATTCTCAAAGAACTAAAGAGTTCTCATGATGAAGGATCCAAACCTTCAAGTTATAATAGAAAGAAGGTTATGAGGATCCAAGAAAAGAATATGAATGAATGATCAAGAGATGAAGAATATGTTAGCAACAAGCAGTATAAATGTTAATGCTGCTGGCACAAATGAGGTTAATGCTGTTGGTGGAAAAATAAGCATTGAACTTTCATTTGATCCAAATATGTCTGCTTTGGAAGATTATAACATATTTGACTTTCTCAAGAGATGATGAAGATGATGGTGCATTTGGCTGACATGAACAATTTGGATACAACAATCTAATTCAGTCCGTATCCAACAACAAGAATTCATAAAGATTCAACCTCTTGAATCAAGTGAATGGATATTTGCAATCAGCTAACACAAACAAGAAAGATGTCAAAATAATTTAGAGTAACATGGTTTTGTTTAGTACTATTCAACAAAGAACAAACATAAAAGACCTTTAAAACTTCTGGTTTGCTTGCTTTTTTATCATAGGAAGAATCCCAAAAAGGTAATTTATGCATTGAAAGATCCAAGCCTGAATAGAGGCTATGCTGGAAGAGCTTCTACAATCAAGTTACAAGAAAAGTTGGAACTTTAGTGGATTGTACCAATAGAAAACGTCTATATGCTCAAAATGGGTTTTCAGGAATAAAAAGGATGAAAGGGGAATTTATGATAAGAAATAAAGCAAGATTGGTTGCTCAAGGGTACACACAAGAAAAAGGATTGACTATGATGAAGTCTTTGGCCCTTGTTGCAAGAATTAAAGAATTAGGCTATTTTTTTTAGCTTATGCTATTTTTTTATCATTTAAAGATTTTGTAGGTGTATCAAATGGATTAAAAAGTGCTTTTCCTCTATAGAGGAAGATGGAAGAAGAGGTGTAAAGTAATGTCAACCACCATGATTGAAGATCACCTTTCCTGATAGAGTATAGCAAGGTTGAAAAGCACTGTAAATGGACTACATACAAGCACCTAGGAGCTTGGTATGAAACCTTGTCAACATATCTGTTGGACAATGGGTTTTAAAGAGGGACAATTGACAAGACCTTATTCATCAAAAGGTACAAAGGTGATATTTTGTTGGTCCAAGTTTATGGATTGATATCATCTTTGGTTCAACAAAGAAGGAGCTATGCATTGCATTTGAGAAGTTGATGCATGCGAAATTTCAGATGAGTTCTATGGGAGAACTTACATTCTATCTATGGATACAAGTGAAGCAGAAGAAGGATGCATAATTTTTTAGTCAAAACAAATATTGATTTTGAAGAAATATTTAAAGAAATTTGGGTTTAAGAAGTCAAGCCTTTGCAGCACACCAAGGAAACTCAAAAGCCCTCTGCTTAAGGATGAAGATGGTGAAGAAGTGGATGTTATATGTATACATAGGTCAATGATTGATTCCATTTGATGGTAACTTACATCTTAAAGACTAACATCATGTTTGAGTGTGGTCTTTGCTAGATACTAAGTCAATCTAAAAGTTTCATCACCATCTTCATGCTGTGAAAAGGATTTTAGAACTTAAAAGGCCAACCAAAATTGGGCCTTGGTATCCAAAAGATTCCCTTTGACTTGGTATCAACACTGATAGTAAATCATATTGCATTCATATATTTACTGGTTGTTTTCGAGTTTCTAACTCGATGTTATGTTGCACTCATCACATTCCTTGTACTATTGGCTTTTTTAGGATTAATATATTTTATCGGGTGAGTCTCCTTTAGCCCAAAAAAAAGCCTGGGATAGGAAGTCCTACAACATGAGATTTGTCAATTCCTTCGATGTAGATTAATATCATGGCAGTACAAAAACAGACAGTGGTTTGCCAAATCCACAACAGAATTGGAGTAAGTGCTAGCTGTCAAGTTGTTTGGCGGACAAGTGCTTTGGATTCAGAATCAACTACTTGATTATGGGTACAATTTTATGCATACCAAAATCTTTATTGACAATAATAGTACTATTTATTCATTAATTAAAAATCATGTTTTTCAGTAAAAAACAAAGCATATATAATCAGACATCCATTTTATTATAGATTGCAATGAAAAGAAGATTGCTAAATGTCAATATCCATACTGTCAAGAATAAAAGCAGATTGCTTACAAAAGCATTTGATGTAAGTTGATTTCAATATTTGATTGTTAGTATTGGAATGTTAAATCATTAAAGTCTTTTATCTCTTATGTTTCGAATGAGTTTTTGTATGAATTAGTACTGTTATTCATGTCATTAAAAGTTTCTGCTGTTAAGTATAATTAGTACTACTAGTTATACTGATACTGTTATGTATAATTAATACTGTGATAATTGTGAAAATTTCTATGGCTTGTGTTTTCTTGGTTTTTGGACTAATATTTTGCAGGAAAAGCAAAGAAAAGTGTTAAATTGATGATGGAAAAGCTGTTTAGAATGGAATTGGAGTTAATGCTGGTAACTCAAAGTTAATGCTAGGTATAACTTACCAGAGCTAGGGTTACTACTACTTGGGTGAAAGTTAATGTTTGTATGAAGGGTATTTTTCATAAATACTTGATTAAGGGTTTCAATCGATCCTTTAATCAATTTCACTCTTTCAAATACTCTATAACTACAAACCCTAACTCAATTTTATCATCCATTATCAAAACCCAACATAAATGACGACTCTAAAGTTTTCTAATACTCATAATATGGTCGCATTTTTGTCTAAACCCACAGAGAGTAATGGGTTTGAACAAATTGTGGATTTTTTAAATGCACACCATATAAGGCATGCATTTACGATTAATCCTACTATATATATTTCTTGCATTGAACAATTCTGGTCTACTGTCAAGGTCAAAACTATCAATGGGGAAGTACAGTTACATGCCCTAGTAGATGGCAAGAAGAAAACGTCATCTAGAATCTCATGTTAGAAGGGATCTTCAACTAGCAGATGAGGAAGGTGTTGATTGTTTACCGAATTCTACCATTTTTGAACAACTCACACTGATTGGATATGAGAAAAATTTCACCAAAGCTAAACATTCTATAAACATTCTTTTCCCCCCACAATGGAAATTTCTAATTCATGCTATTTTACAGTGTCTAAGTCTAAAGACTACTGCCTGGAATGAGTGTTATTAGTACTAAATGGCAATCTGTCCATTATCTTTTAGCTACAAACCAAAATTTAACTTTTCAAAATTATTTTTGAAAGTTTGATTAAAACTTGGGTAAATAATTTTGTCTGGCAAATTTTTGATGTATCCAAGGTTTGTACAAGTATTTTTGGATCAACAACTTGATGCCAACTCATAAGAGAATTTATATTGCACCCTCTCACACTAAAAAGATTTTTAGAAATATGAGAAGGGTAGGCAAAGGTTTTTCTGGTAGAGTAACACCTTTATTTCAAACAATGGTGGTACAAAACCAATCACAATTGGGTGAAGGTTCAGCAATTCTAACTGATCCCCATCACACACCCACCTTTATTCAACCATCTACTCAACCTCAAAAGACACAACAACCTAGGAAGCCTAAAAGAAAGGACACTTAGGTACCTCAGCCTAGTGATCCTATTGAAAATGTTGCAGATGAGGCTGTCCATAAGGAGTTGGGTGACAGTTTGGTGAGGGCTGCCACTACTGCTTCTAGCTTAGAAGCAGAGCAGGACAGTGGTAACATCAATAAGACCCAATCCAAGGCAACACCTAATGAATCTAGTTCCCTAGGAACTACTTCAGGTGGTGGTCCCAGGTGCCAAGAAACCATGGGGGATACTATTGCTCAAACTAGGTTTGAGAGTGTATCTAAACATTCCAATGATTCACTGCTCCAATTAGGTAACACACTCGAATGATGAGGTAGACTTAAACTTGATGAATTGATGGCACTATGTACCACTTTACAAAACAGGGTTCTTGATTTTGAGAAGACAAAGACCACTCAACATAATGAGAAGTTGCTATTTGAAAAGAAGGTCCAAAAAGCTTGAAAAGAAAAATAAGGGTCAGAACTCACAAGCTGAAAAGATTATACAAATTTGAATTGACTGCTAGGATAGAATCCTCTGATAATGAAGAAAGTTTGGGTGAGGATGCATCCAAACAGGGGAGAATTGATGCTATTGATACAGATAAAGAAATTACCCTGGTTAGTGTTCAAAATATAGATGAAGAGATGTTTGATGTTAATGTTTTAGATGGTGAGGAGTGTTTGTTGCAAAACAATAATTTGGATTATTAAGATGTAAATTAATAGTCGTTGTACTGCTAGCTGTGAAGCAGAACTGTTTAGTGATGTTACAACAACTACTGCTACAATTACAACTATTTATGATATTAATTTGGCTCAAGCACTTATGGAAATAAAAAATACAAAACCTAAGGAGAAAGGGGTTGTTATACAAGAGCTGGGTGAATCTACAACAACAATATCTTCACAAAAATCACAGGACAAAGGTAAAGGAATATTGATAGAACTTGTGAAGCCTATGAAGAAGAAAGATCTAATCAGGCTTGATGAAGAAGCTGCTTTAAAATTACAAGCTGAATTTGATGAAGAAGAAAGACTTGCAAGAGAGAAAGCTGAAAAAGAAAAAGAAGCCAATATTGCCTTGATTGAAACATAGGATGATATACAGGCAAAGATTGATGCTGATCATCAATTGGCTGAAAGATTGCAAGCACAAGAACAAGAAGAGTTGTCTATTAAAGAAAAGGCACATTAGTTCAACAACTCTTAGAGAAAAAAGAAAGTATTTTACAGCTAAAAGATCAGAAAGAAAAGAACAAACCACCAACAAAAGGCTCAACAGAAGAAAGGATAAATGTGTACTTACCTAAAGAACATGGAAGGATACAAGCTCAAAGATTTGAAGTTGAAAGAGTTTGATTCTATCCAAGAGATGTTTGACAGAGCATTCAAAAGGGTAAATACATTTGAAGACTTTAGAACTAGAGTTTAGGAAGGAAAAGAAAAGAGAGCATAACAAAGCTGATACTATAAGAATCAAAGAAAACAAAGGGTGGAAGATGACAAAGAAACCACAAAAGGTGGAAGAGGAATCAACAGAATAAAAGTGTTGGATTGGAAGTTGTAATGACTCCTATGGAATTACATTCTTTTAGAATGGCACATATGCATAATTATATGTGGTAAATAATAAGTATCCCCTTGCACCACTTACACTTTCAATGATGTTGGAAAAGAAGCTTATAATTGATTATGAAAATAGCTTATCAGCTTCTTAAATTCATCATAAAACAGCTTAAGAAGTAAAGAAGTGTTTGGAAGCATCCTCCTGGTGTGGATGAAGCTTTAAATGAAGAAACTTGATGATTTTGAAGAAGAATATCAAGTTTAAGGGAGATTGTTGGGATAAAAATTTCTTGATGTTGTTTGAATATTATGTGCTCATGTTTGTGTTAATGTTGCTCAGCTAGAGTTAGTACTGCTCAGAGACTTCAAAAAAATATGCTAAGTGTTTACTACTAGCAGTACACAGTTAGTACTCTTAGTGAATATTAGTGCTGCTGATGAACTTCAAAGAAAATATGCTAAGTAGTTACTACTGCTAGTACAAAGTTAAGACTGCTCAGCTGAAGTTAATGCTGCTAGTGAAAATATGCTTGAAGTTACTACTGCTAGTGAATATCAAGTTAATGCTGCTAGTTAGTACTGCTTATATGATATGTATTAGTTGTTTATAGAAAATATTTTAGATACTTAGGAAAGTATTGTAAGCCGACTAGGACTCCTTGGTGTATAAAAGGAGGTCCTAGGGCATAGAGTTTGATGTACCAGAACCAAAACCAAATATACAACTAGATTTATCTAATATAACTAATCCTTAAACAAGCTTAAGGAATTCGATCTATTGAAGTGGGATCAACATGATTTCAAAAATTCTTTTGCATATAGTATCAAGTCACATGGAATATAACATATAAGCACATAAACAGACAGAATGAGGGGATGAGGTGAAGACGGACTCTATATCAAAATCATTAAATCATATAATACTTTGAGTTCTCAAAACGAGTCTTCCTCAAACGGAGAACTAAAAGACTCTCACTAGGTTTTCGGCTTAGTACCTATATCGCCACATGCATCATATAATATAATTGCGTGAGTCTAAAGGAGGTTTAACTTGCCTTTTTGCAAAAGCCATATCTGATGAATCTAAACTTTGGCATAGAAGGCTAGGTCACTTAAATTTTAAAACCATGAATAAATTGGTTAAGGGAAATCTTGTAAGAGGTTTACCTTCCAAACTTTTTGAAAATGATCAAACCTGTGTTGCTTGTCAAAAGGGAAAGCAGCACAGAGCCTCTTGTAAGTCCAAAACAGAGAACTCAATCAGTCTTCCTTTACATTTGTTGCATATGGACTTGTTTGGTCCAACATTTGTAAAAAGCCTTATGAAGAAAATGTATTGCCTAGTTGTCACAGATGATTACAGTAGGTTTACATGGGTTTTCTTTCTAGCTACTAAGGATGAGACTAGTGACATTCTTAAGTCCTTTATAACTGGGATAGAAAATCTAGTAGATCACAAGGTTAAGGTGATTAGATGTGATAATGGGACTGAGTTCAAAAACAGAGAGATGAATCAGTTTTGTGAAATGAAGGGTATTTTAAGATAATTTAGTGTAGTTAGAACTCCTCAACAAAACAAAGTTGCTGAGAGGAGGAATATGCCACTAATTGAGGCTGCTAGGACTATGATAGCTGGTTCTAAGTTGCCAACTACTTTTTGAGCAAAAGCAGTTAATACTGCTTGATATGTGCAAAATAGAGTGTTAGTAGTTAAGCCTCATAACAAGACCCCATATGAACTTTTTCATGGTAGAACACCAACTTTAAGTTTTATGAGACCATTTGGGTGTCCTGTTACCATTCTCAATACCATAAATCACTTAGGCAAATTTGATGGTAAGGTTGATGAAGGTTTCTTTGTTGGATACTCTTTGAATAGTAAAGCCTTTAGAGTATTCAATAGTAGAACAAGGATAGTGGAAGAAAACTTGCATATTAAGTTTAGTGAGAGTACACCTAATGTTGTAGGTAGTGGACCAGATTGGCTATTTGATATTGATGCATTAACAAGAACAATGAATTATGAGCCAATTGTTGCAGGTACACAGTCTAATGGTTTTGCAGGTACAAAAGCAAGTGATAATGCAGGTCAAGCTAGAAAGGAGACATAACCTGTCAAAGATTACATTTTGCTACCATTATGGACTGCTGATCCACCATATTCTCAAGATCCAAAGAGTTCTCATGATGATGGATCCAAACCTTCAAGTGATGATGGAAAGAAGGTTGATGAAGATCCAAGAAAAGAAAGTGAATGTAATGATCAAGAGAAGGAAGATAATGTTAACAGCACTAACAATGTTAATGCTGCTGGCACAAATAAGGTTAATGTTGTTGGTGGAAAAACAAGCATTGAACTTCCATTTGATCCAAATATGCCTGCTTTGGAAGATTATAGCATATTTGACTTCTCAAGAGATGATGAAGATGATGGTGTAGTGGCTGACATGAACAATTTGGATACAACAATCCAAGTCAGTCCTATTCCAACTACAAGAATTCATAAAGATCATCCTCTTGATCAAGTGATTGGAGATTTGCAATCGGCTACATAAACAACAAGAATAGTCAAAGAAATATTGGAGAACAAGGTTTGTTAGTACTATTCAACAAAGAACAAACCATAAAGACCTTTAAAACTGCTTGTTTGCTTGCTTTTTATCACAGGAAGAACCCAAAAAGGTAATTCATGCATTGAAGGATCCAAGCTGGATAGAGGCTATGCAGGAAGAGCTTCTACAATTCAAGTTACAAGAAGTTTGGACTTTAGTGGATTTACCAAATGGAAAAAGGGCTATAGGCTCTAAATGGGTTTTCAGGAATAAAAAGGATGAAAGGGGAATTATGATAAGAAATAAAGCAAGATTGGTTGCTCAAGGGTACACATAAGAAGAAGGGATTGACAAGCACACTAGGTTTTCGAAAGCATTAAATCGTATAATACTTTGAGTTCTCAAAACGAGTCTTCCTCAAACGGAGAACTAAAAGACTCTCACTAGGTTTTCAGCTTAGTACCTATATCGCCACATGCATCATATAATATAATTGCGTGAGTCTTACGGCCGAAAAAAGAAAAGAATAGAAAAACAAAAACTTAATTAACTTTTAATTTTAGATCTATTCGTTTTCAATCTTTATTAACTAGTAATAATTATCAAGATTCTAGGTTTTATTTATTCTTTATGGCAAGAATTGCATATTGTTGCCATAATTTTCAATTAAAACAATAAATAAGAGTTTTCTAAGCGGATCTAACGTGTTATATAAGTGTGTAACCCATAACACCAAACTAGGTTGGATCGTGATGCCACTGTTGGGATTTTAGAAACTAGTTAACCATTTAACTACGAGTACACAACGGATGGATCTAGTTTGATATCAAGAATTAACACACAAATAAAGTAAGAAATACTAACCTTTATGTTTAATGACAAAAGTCAATAAATGAGAATCTTGATCTTGAAAACTTTAGTGATTAAATTACCACCTCTATGGTTGCTCACATAACACGTCAAACAAGCACACTACCATGCTAGTTGTTACTTCACGATTAAACACCACAAACAAACTAGAGTTTGGTGTTCGTGATTAAACATGATCGAATCCCACATAGATAGAACTGCTAATCGGTCTAAAGGATATGAAGGATCAGATTGCATGTGTATTAGTTTTACATGCATAACATTCGTATGTATGCATGTAGGAAAAACATACGTGTGGTTTTGAAACTAACAACATGCAACATAGACATCAAAAGGGATTGTAGCCTTATTTTCATTCGTATGACTTTTTTAGAGATATATAATATATCGACTGAATTTAGGGTTATGAATTGTATGTGTCGATTTATTTGTGTGGGACGAATCATTAGGCTGGGGAATAATGAGCATTAAGGGGTGTTTATATACCCACTTAACTTGTTCTCCAAGTCCTATCAAAACACTCCAACACTTCCCAAATTCGACACTTAGACCCCCTTCTAGATCCTTCTTAAAACAACCACTATAGGGAGAGGACGGGAGTTTCGTTTTCTGACTTTTAAGTCCCTCTTTTCATATTTAACATTTAATTAGTTAGTTTATAACGTCTAACGGTTAAACCAACAAACGTTAAATTATTTCGTGAAGCGTATTAAACCTTTAATAATAAATACATCATGTATATATATTAAATGTTTAATAAACGTACTCTTCGTGTCTTAACGTGTGTGCCCCCAATAGGCTGACGTACTTCTTAGGTGTATAACATGCGTATCCGACTCCCACAATCCAACACCAACATAAGATATTTTTCTCTTCCAACTAAAGCAAACTTAATCAAACTAACCTATCAAAATCATGTAATCGATCGCAAAACCAAGACTTTCAGCATATACATATTTTTTTCAATGAAGTATGTCAAAATAATTACAGAATTGTAAGAATTATATTAAAAGTTCTTGAAAATTTAGCATGATGTTAGAAGAATCTCAAACAAAATTTTGAAAGCTAAAAAATACTAAATGAACTGTGATAATAAGACTAACCGGAGTGGGAGTGGGTTAATCTCGTGAGTGCCCAACTCGCATATGACTTGCCAAAACGACACAACAAAGTCACGCATGAATTATGAGAAAAACAAGCACGAATGGTGACTTGCTCACCATCGGTGAATTTAAATTTGTAGGCCCCTATTGTTTACCATTGCATATTTTAAAAAAATACACTACCCTTTTTTTACTTATAAATACCCACAACTTCACTATTTTTTAAACGCAACTTCCCCATTTATATACATACTGTCCAAACTTTACTTCTCATTTTTAGTTACAAAAAATGTTTCAACAAAACACTCCTCGAAACACCAAACGTCAACAACGAAAAAACCACCCGAAGCACTCCGCCGATACCCGATGGCACGTTTATGCTCGAAACTCATCACTAAACCAAAATGAACTTATTACGGCCACAATCATACTATTTTAACCAACCTTACCCAAACCAATCGTACCAAAACCCGGCACCAGCACTGGAACCATACCACAACCCATGCGCTTTTAGCCAATACTCACAAACAAAGGTGTTTAACGAATTCTCCTCACAACCAAACGTGTTCCATTCAATAACACATGTCTCCCATTCATACATTTCCAGCCGAAGATATGTACTCACCCCTGAATATTCTATCTCTTTTCAACACACCTGTTCTTTTCAACACACCGCTCGTGAGGACTCTCCCGTTGAATTCGCGGCCCCACCACCAAAGTTGAAGTCGACTAGAGGACGCCAAAAGAGGATGGTTCAAAACAAGGATGCACCCTGACAGCCTGCATGGACGAATGAGTAAGGACGTTAGATTTTAGACTGAGGTTTTACAATACTTTGAGAGAAAAACGAAGGCACTCGGTCATCGAACGTATGATATGATAACTGGGAAATGGAAGACGGTGCACCCGAACGTGGCTCAAATTTGTGGAACGTATGCTAACGTCATGCATAAGGTGCAGGAAAGTGGAGCCAGAGATGAATATTACTTAAATAAAGTACTTATTAACTATGAAGTTGGACACGGAATGCAGTTTACACTTTGTCATTGTTGGGAGGTTTTAAAATGTAGTCCGAAATGGAATGATACTAAAGTTCCAAAGTTTCTCTCAAATCCCCAAGCTAGCAAGAGATACAATACATCTAGGTCTAGTTCGTTCAACACAGAGTCTGGGGATGCTAGTATTAATCTGAATGTTGATGTTGGCAACGACGAGGAAGATGAGTGCAAGAACTTCGACGACCAATGGGCAGGGACAAAGCCAAAGGTTTGAAGATAAAAGGGCCGAGATCATCGGGATCATCATCAAATACGAATGACAAAGCATTGGCTAGGTTAATGGTCTCCGAGCTGGCAATGCACAACGAACGTGTTATTGGAATAAAGAAAGAACAACGCTTAGCCTTTTTAAAGATCAAAATGAGGGATGTGGAATGTCGTGAACGAGAGTTGGCAATGCAGGAGTATAGACAACGTCAAGAAGACATAATGTTCTATATGCAGCCATATGACAACTTGACTGGGGATGCATTAGCTCATATGGAAGCACCAAGGGCGGAGATCAAGGCGAGGTGGAATTTGCCATATTAGTTTACGTTTTTCTTAGTACGTTGATGAGGTGTCATTTTATACACTATTTCGAGGTCATTTAACCTCCTACATCATGCAAATATGCCCAGATTATATGTTTAATCATTTGTTTTCAGGTTTTTAGCACTTGGATGACATTTGGAGGAAATACACGTGACTTGGGCTCATTTAAAGAAGAAACGGACAAGACTACGGACCTACACCAAATCTCTTAAAGAATTGTGCATACACAGCGTGGAGACGGCGTCGCAAGCATAAAGTGACGCTGTCGCGATCTTTCTAGTAGAAATTGATGACGGCGTCAGGACGTAACCGACTTAAATAAAACCTAGAAGATTATATCTTGTGACAGTGTCGCGACTACAACTGGACGCCGTCGCAACGATTTCTCTATATATACAAAACTGAATTTAGGGTTTTAAGTGTGTAACTTTGTATAACTTTTGGGGAGCCGAACCCTAATTATTTTGCCAGCTTTTAGGCCAATTGTTATGGCTTAAAAACCCTATTAGGACACAATTGTTATGGCTTTAACCCCTATTTAACTGAACCTTAATCCATTGTTTTATATCAAGTAAGCATTGTTTATCTTGTAATCATTCAATAAGTCTATGTATAGTTTCTGATTGACTATGTTCTTACAATTTCTCTCATAACTAATTTTAGGCTAAACTCTCCCTTGTAACTCGACTTTGATGATTTGCATGAAAGTTTGAGATTAATAGACTTTCTTTTACTGTTGTCTTTCTTCTGGATAAATGACGGAGAGGTGTTCTAGCGCCTTTAAAAAACTAGCCATAAGATATTAAATTGGCAGTAGACTCTCTGGCAAACGCGAGAAGATATTCTTAGAAAGGATACATCTGGTACACCGAATGTTCTTCATATCTAACCTTACCCCCAATAATGGTTTGAATCCCTCTTAAGATATTTCAATGCATTTAATATACTCTTAGAGGCCTGTAAATAAGTCCTTCATACTACCTACTTGTGCGATGGCCTTAATGGAATATTAAAAGACGGCGGGTTCATGCTAATTTACAATTCGTTCCATGAGACTTAGAAATACTTAACACAAATCATCACAGTGTGACAAGGCTAACAAGGATTAGAAAACAATCTAATAAGTAATGCATGATTAAGTAAATAAACTATCTAAATCAAAAGTTATCACCCTAGTTATTATAGATGTATAATTAGTTTAATTAAATTAGTTAATCAATCCAACCTCTCAAACCAGATGATTTTACTGATTTCTATAATCATATCACAAATACAAAACTAATCTCCTTCAAACTTGTAGATCTCAGCTACGCCTCTCTGTTCTGAAAAAGCCTTCCAACCTATTCCCTACGAGAACGATAACTACCCCTCGAGTGTCTTTGCCTATGCTACCCTAGCAACTAATAATAAAATTCGTAGATTACAACAACTAAGATTAGGGTACACTGCCTAGGGAGTTACAAAACTTCTTGTTGAAGTCTAACGACAACCGCACATCAAGTTTTTGGCGCCACTGCGTGGGGAATAGTTAGGTTTTGAACTTAGTTTAGCTTAGTTCTACTCGCTTTAATCCTTTCAAGTGAGATTTTATTTTCGTTATATTAGCCTTCTCGTAGTCTATCTTTTCTTCGTGTTATTTATTTCATATATCATTCTCGTCAACCACCATGGGAGACGCGAATCCTATCCGTACTCTTGGAGATTACTCTAGACCAAGCCACGAGGGCTACAGGAACACCATTAAACTCCCCGAGGGAAAAATGTGGTACCTCTCTGATCCGACATCATCCGGTTGGTGCAAAACGGATGTTCATTCCAAGGACTTCGGTCCGAGGATCCAAACCAACACCTCAAGGATTTCATAAAACTTGTGGACCACTTTACATTACATCTAGCAAAATAAGGAAAGAACGCGCACATCTGTGTTTAGATTTTAATTTTCCCTCCCTTATGCGATCAAGCTAGCAATGGCTTGAACGTCCTTGCAGGATCCTCATCTTCACTGGGAGGATCTTACTACTACGTTTTGTTTTTTTACCCTTGCTCAAATTATTTCTAGCCAGGGAAGGCACAGCAAACTCCGCAACGTCTTCATCCTGACTCGTTCAACAACACTCAGGAAATCTCTCTCATTAAGCCTGACTTTTTCAAGGACTAACTCCAAAAAGCCCTCATTATGATCATCAGACCTTTGCTCCAATCCAAGATAATTTATATTGGTGGAGTCATCCTGAAGTGTTGAGTTCTTAGGTGATGGAACATTGGTATGTATTGAGTATGTCCTTGCTAAGTTTACGCTACGTTTCAATATTATATTTCATATTAATTTACACCTGATTTTTTAGCCAATCTTATTTAGATTATTTGAAGTATGGTTAATCCATCTTTCAATGCAAGACAGGATTCGAATCACTTTCTCAAGTGGAAGATTCTTGCGAAGTTGAAAAAATTCATTTTATAAAACATTTTATTTTGAATGGAAGTAAATAAAATTGATGTAAGTGTTTAAAATGAGGTTGTAAGCCCGCGCTTCGCTGCGGGGTGTTGGTGTTTGTGATTGTTTTATGCGTTGTCCGTTTAGTAGTTGTAGGAACGTTTTATTTTTTGCGTTGCGAAGGTATTTATGGTGGTACCTGGATTGGATAATGAACATTGCTATGTACATATTGAGTAACTATTACAAGGCCGTTTCTTTCAGCTTCTTTTCTGACTTACGACTTTAACATAACACTACATACTAAAATCATCAAAAACCCTTAACACTACGATTCCTGAAATACGTTTGTACCATTATAAAATCAGGCTTAAGTATGCATATATCAAGTTCACAAATGCAATTGCAGCTTGAATACATTGTGTCCAGAAGCAAAACTAAAGCTTCCAAGTGATGGTGTTTCATCATTTTTGTAATGTAGTCCAATAAGAGAACCAATACCAAAAAGTGTTTTCATAATTAGTCCATGGTACATATGTTTTCTCAAACTGACGCTTCCAAATGATAATGCTGTCATATGAAAGAGTATGTTGAGGCATAAAATAAAAATCTATCTTTAAATCATTGGATGCTAACACAGTGCAACCACATGTATGAAGTTGTGCTTCAAACCATAAGCATTTAAGGAAAAACAAAATACGACGTAAAAAGAGTGTCTCGAAACCTTCGGTTTCACTTGATTTCGTCCCAGTAGCCCAGCTGCGCAAAGAGTTCTTTTTTATAAGGTTACCGACTGAAAAAACATGCAATGTTCACTGATCAAATATACTAAACAGTAATATTGTGTTTGTTAGATAGTAGGTGTGTGTTACCTGTTGTGATTTTACATCTATTTAACCAATTAAACATATCACGAGTACGCAGCGGAAAGATCAAACACGTATAGAACTTATAATTAACAAGGGATTGAAGATGTGTACCTTTTAGCAAGAAACGTTACACTGCTTTTAGCAATAAACGTTACACCGTCTTCAATATACGCGTGTGTATAACACCACGCGAAACCACCAAGGATCAAAAGAATAATCCCTCTAAGTTTACACACACAATACGTTCTTAGCAAACAACGTGTATGCTAGTACTAGTAGTGTTTAACCAAACGATCACTTCGTCTTTGAATCTATCAACACACGAAACAAATCCTTCTTCATATGGTATAAAACCACAAAACCGAAACCCTAAGGGTTGTACGGTTCGGTCACACGAAACCCGAAGCAAAACCGAAATCCTTTGTGGGGTTTTTGGTTCGGTCGAACACCAAGAACAAAAACCGAAACCCTTTTGGGTTTTGAGCCGATCGAACACAAGGGCACAAGGGAGAGGATTTTAGGGTTTTGGATTTCAAGTTATGATCTCTCAAAACACCCCAAGACCTCCTTTTATAGCCCTTGCAACTTGGAGAGCAAGCAAGCAATCCCACCTTCTCTTGGAGTGGATATTCGACCGGCACAAGGAAAAGGAAAGGCAAGACAAAACCTTCCTTTATTTGGTTTTTACATATTTAGTTCTTTAAACCTTTTAACGACTAATATTTATATCTCGTTAACTTTTAACGATCGTTTGTTAAACACTAATTAATATATTACTTTAATATATTAAATACATTGTTCTACATATTAATGTGTGCGTCCCCTTAGGCTCGAATAAATTCCCGGACATATATAATTTATATTTGTTCATAATCCAACATATAATACCTTTGAATCCTATTCAAACCAATATACAAGCTTTTCTATATTGATTCATATATTTATTGGACTATTTATAGTAATTTTGTCAAAGAAGGGGTGAATGTCATTTAGAAGGGAAGTGATTTGCACACTTTACTTATTGATTGACACATTCAAAATGTATGTGTGTTGCCAATTATATCCCTAAATTACTTAGTGGAGTGTAGAAATCAAGACACAAATGCAAAGGGTATAAATGGCATGACACATAATTTTGAGTGTGCAAATAAATTATGAGAGTGTGCAAATCACTTCCCCATTTTGAAGGATAGGTATGCTGATATACCACGTCTTCTCATTTTGGCCCCACTAGGTGTCACGTCAGTTTCTTACTCTCACTTAAAAATACCCCTTCACTCATAACATACCATCAACCTCCTCATTTTGGCCCCACCACCGATAATTTTATCTGTTCAAAAAAATATCCGTTGCATACTAATTGATTAACAACTGTCAGATTGAAAAAGTTTTTTTGGCTTTTTGTGGCTCACTTTCCCGCCGAATCATCAAGTGCCGAAGAGTGGCGAGCTGGGTCGGTGTGGTGGCGAAAGAATGGCGAGCGCCACGTTAGAACAACGAGGTGAATGGAAATAGGTGAAACTTTGCGACTATTTCATATCATGCCCTCACGGATGACACAATGTTTACGTATGATATGTAAAACGTGATTAAAACGTGATTAAAACTTTGCGACTATTTCCTCGCTTGTTCGCATTGGACCTGAACAAAGAAGCCTCGGTGGCTGTTAAGCTTAGTGCTCCGATAGATATTTCATTCCGTAGAAATGCTCGGGGTGGTATCGAAGAACATCTGTTGGCTGATTTGACTTCTTTGATAGATTCGGTGACTTTATCGAATTCAGGTGATCGATGGGTTTGTGATTTGGTTAGCGATGGTAACTTCCGGGTTAAGGAGATTCGTAACTACATTGATGATCTTTTCCTTCCGCATCAAGCTGCCCAGACTAGATGATCAAATACATCACCTAATAAGGTTAATCTTTCGCTTTGGCGAGATCGGCAGATTGATTACGACTCGAGTTAATCTGATTCGCAGCAGGCATCACTATTGAGTAGTCTCTTGTCGGTTTGTTCAGTCTGCGAGGAAGATGTTTGCCAATCTTCTTCGTTGTGATTTGGCTCCGCTTGTTCTTCTCGCCTATGAAGATGGTGGCTTAGATCCTCATGCTGGTCCTCGTTCAAGTGAGAGGCAAGTCTTCGGATTCTTTCGATTCATTTCTCTCTTAGGTCAAAGCTTATGTTGGAGGGAGTGTTCTTCGTTCTTGGTGGTTTATCTGGAACTTTGGAATCGGATCATTTGTGAAGAATCTCCTCAGACGTTCGGAAATTTTTGAATGCTATTAGTTTTTTGTGCTTTCAATTGGTGTAAAAGTCGTAGCCATTGTCATACGACGTTTTCTTGGGACGAATTGGGTTATAAAAATTCCCATTTATTTCCTTGTAATTGTTTTCTAGCTCCTTGCTAGTTTAATAAATTTTTGCCGTTCAAAAAAAAAAAGTGGAGTGAGATAGTTGTGCTGTTTGGTATTCCGTTAAGAATGATAAGGACCCATCGATGAGAAATAGCATATTAAGTCGATCGGGTATTGGTAACAGTTTAACAAATTATGTGGCGGTTGGTTCGTGAATCTTGAAATTACACAATTCCCTTAATTTTAGAACATCTTCAATTCTTAGTGAATTATTAAAATTCCTGCATTAAAATTCCTGAATTAAATTCCTGAATTTAAATTCCTTCGCTAATGTTTGGTTGCAAGAAAATCATCGTATTTCGAAATCTGTCATTTTATTTCTTATTACAATTATTTATGTCATTATATTTCTTATTACAATTATTTAAGGAGTGATGGATAGGGGTGTCAAAAACCCCGACCCGACACGACACCCGATTAAGCCTATTCGGGTCGGGTTACTCGGGTCAACTTGAGTAACCCGAATACTTAATAGGGTCAGGTATCAGGTTGGAAATTTTTGTAAATCGGGTTCAGGTTGACCGAATAAAGATTTTTTTTACTATAACTTGTATAAGTTTTTTATATAAATGAGTACAAAAAAGACAATTTTATTACATTCTACTCATATTCGGGTTGACCCGAACCGAATGGATCGACCCGAGTTAACCCGACCGAATTGACCCGAACCTGACTAACCCGAATTCAAATAGGGTCGGGTTCGGGTATGGAATTTATAGCCTTTACCCGACTTTGACCCGAACCCGCCCAACCTGACTCGAATAACACCCCTAGTGACGGATTTCCATTGATTTTAAAAAGAGTAAATTGCATTTTTGGTCCCTGTGGTATGGCCAAATTGCAGGTTTGGGATCCTAACTTTCAAAATTGCAGTGATGGTCCTTATTTTCAAGTTTGGGTTGCAGGTTTGGTCCTTTTGGGTTGCATTTTTGGTCCCTGTGGTTTGGCTAAATTGCAGGTTTGGTCCCGGCCCGGGGACCAAATTTGCAACGAAAACTTGAAAATAGAGACCATCACTGCAATTTCGAAAGTTAGGGTCTCAAACCTGCAATTTGGCCATACCACAGGGACCAAAAATGCAATTTACTCAAGTTTTTATTATCTAAAAAAATTATGTATGATCCCCCGTTGCACTCCACTCATTCCCTTTCATTCAAAGAAATTTCTTTCTTGGCTATGAAAAGCATATGTGCTAGTGTTGTACCGGCTTACGAACAAGCAGTCCAAGGCCTTACCTTACGAACAACCTTCCTTACCGAAGAATAAGCAGTTATTTGATCAACTATAGTTCAAAAGATGTTTCAGTTTCCGAGTTTAGTAACGACAACAACTCACTAAAACCTCAACTTTCATGTAAGTAACGTAAACACAAATCCTTTTATAAGTTTTTTATGCAAAACAAAGCCTATATTTTATTCTCTAAATAAATTAACATAATCTGTAGAGTAAAGTACATTTTTGGTCATTGTGATTTGGTGCATTTTTCACTTTTGGTTTAAAATTCAAAAAAGTTTTGGTTTTAGTCTAAAAGGGATACTTTGTTTAACTTTCGGTCCAAAAACATGTTGTTTTGGTCCTTGTGGTTTGGTGGGTATTTCACTTTTGGTTCAAATTTTCAACGTGTTTGGACTGAAAGGGAAACAAAAGTATCACTTTTAAGCTAAAACCAAAACTTTTTTGAGTTTTTGAACATTGGCGTTTGTTTTTTAACAAAAGTGAAAAAGCGGCAGCCATAACCGAAGGAACAAAAAAGTACTTTTACTCCTAATCTGTTAACTAATCTTGCATGTCTAACTAGGTATTTGAACTTTAAACTTAGCTTGTGTAGAAAGCTTGTTGAGCTTTGGACAAAAGAAAAAACTATGCTGATCCAAATAAACCGCGAATCCAAACGCCATCCTAACAACTAGTTCACCAAACCCTCCACCCCCTATAAATTACAACCTCCCTCATTTCGCCCCAATTGAACACCTTCATAAACGGAACGAGCTGGATTCCTTCTTCAAAAACAAAACACTGTACCCACTTTTCAGCAACAAACAAACTCACTACTCACTCAAACTCATCATCTCCGATCATCTCATCAAACAACAACAAACTCCGTAACAAACGGTTACTTTTCGAAACAAAAAAAAAACTGAAATTGTGTAAAATTACTCTATGTAAGTAGATCTATCTTTTTATATAATTTGTTACTGTATCGATCGTACTTTTTTATGTATAAATTTTGTTGATTATTAGTGTAATTTAATTTGTACGGATTTTGCCCTAGGTTTTTATGTAATTTTGTTTAGGGATGTTTTGTGTTTCGGAAAAGTAGGTAGAAAGTTAGTTATTATATTTGTGCGTATTATGTGGCTGTGGCTGTTAGAAATGTATAAATGTTACTTCAGAAGTTATGGTGCGTATTTTTGGATTAGATGCACATTTTGTGGAATATATATTAGTTGTAACTATTGTTATGTAATTTTGTGTGTGTTAAATGTTTTGAAATATTTCGTATTGCGAAAACTTAGTAAGAAAGTTAGTTACTATATTTGTGCGTATAATGTAGGTAGGTAGGTATTAGGAATGTATAAATGATGTGTAGGAATATTAGTTGTTACGAGCGTAGTGAATTAGATGTTACCTTATGCTTATGGCTTTTGCGCAGGAATATTGATAGTTACGAGTGCTTATAATTTATCATTGGAGTGTACGTAGCCGTGCGTTATGCTAATAAATATCTCATGTGAATATTAGCAGTTACTAGATATACATTAAGCTTATAAATCATGCTTACGAATATTAGTAGTTATGAGTGTGCGTATTTATGGGATAGAAGTACATTATGCTTATAATTTATCATAGGAATATTAGTAGTTATGAGTGTACGTATCCATGGATTAGATGATTGCATAGGGATATTAGCAGTTAGTGTTGACGAGTGTCTATTTATGGAATAGACGTGCATTATGCTTATAGTTTATGATTTATTATAGGAATAATAGTAGTTACAAGTGTACATATCAATGGATCAGATGTACGCTATGCTAATAAATATTACTACATTTTTTTTTGAAAGGCAATAAATCTAAGTAGTTACTGTTGTTACAACTTACAAGCATGCACATTTATTAATTAGATGTCATTATGCTTATATATATTGCATAGGAATAAGAATATTTGTAGTTACGAGTGTGCGCAGTTATGGACTAGATCTATATTATGCTTATAGATACTGCATAGGATTATTAGTTGTCACTGTTATTCAGAGGGTGTTTATTTATGGATTTGATGTTATTACGCTTATGTATATTGAATAGGAATATTAGTAGTTACGACTTACGAGTGTGCGTATACGTGGATTTGATGTACATTATGCTTATAAACAACATATAAGTAGTCACTTTTTCCAGATCTAAGTAAACAAACACGACTTGTAGATTATAAAGTGTGTCGCACTAGTAATTATTGGCTTATTATTGAGTAGACTTAATTAGAAATCTGAAATGTGAGAAAATGATTGTAAATCAGATATTGTGTTGTGAAGGAAGATGGAACGGTTACATTGCCTTTATTGGTAGTGAACTATGAAATATTGGTTTGGATTCATGTAAGGAATGTATTAATTATTGGAATGAGGTAGTATTAAAAAGTCATCATTTATGCACGTGTCAGTCGTTATGTAGAAGAATTAGATTTGAAGTTTTTGTCATATGATTTTAGTTGAGTAGGAGTTTTTGAAGTTCTTTGTTTTGTAAGCTGTCAGTGATGATGTTTATTTCCCTAGGAACATCAGTAGTTCAGGTAGTCACGAGTGTAGGTAATTCGTTACATGTGTGCGTATTTTATGGATTAGATGTGCATTATGCTTTTTTGTTTTAGAGACTCGCTCTGCTAGATTTAAGTTTACAAACCTGGCTTGTATATTAGAAGGATGTACTGTAGTTCAGCAGACTTAATCTGAACAGTTGAAAATGATTGTAAAATGAGATAGCGTGTTGTGAATGAGGATGTAATGGTTATGTTGCTGTTATTGGTATTAATTATGATTAATTGATTTTGGATTCATGCAAGGAATATTTTGATTCTTGGAGTAAAGGTAGTATTGAAAACTTATCATTTGTGTACCTGTTAGGCATTATGCAGATAATATAGATTTGAAGGTTTTTGTCGTTATTTAATCATAGTCAAGCTGTTAGTAATGATGTTTATTTCTTGTTTGTGTTTGGAAGGACGATAATGAATGGAGCTTCTACCAATGCAACTCTCTCAAACGACGATGATAAGAATCTGGAATTCTGCTCACGTCTTTGAGCTCACAAAGTTATAGGTGATGACATGGCGTTTGGCCTATATGATGAGCAGGCAATATTTATACAATGGCCTTTCCTGTGAAATACTTTATGATATGCTGGGAAGCTCATCAAATAACGACAGACCAGTATCAATTAGGGATTTGACTGCTGCGCCTGTATCACCAGCTGGTTCGATGGGTACAGTCGGTGCAAATGGTGCTGCTTATGCAAGGTCAGGGACCTTGCAAAATGATTCTACAAAGGTTACTTTTCAGTCTAAGCCAAAAAAGTCTGGCGCATCAATGGGTACAATTTCAGGGATGATTGGTGCTGATTATGGAAGGTCGAGGGTTCCAACTAAAAAAACTCCTGAAATTACAATCCAGTGAACGTTGGATGGTCACTCGAGGTTCCTGCATCGCAGATATGGGATGAGACCTCAACTGGTTAATGGTGAAAAAAAAATGAAAGTATGAACAAGGATGTCGAACAATTTCTGCTTCAGATGCTTGGGGATGGCTTTAAATTAGACATGGAAGTCATCAGAGAGGTTGTTGGTAAGAAGTTAATCATTTTCATTATCGTACTTATGACTTAATAACCACATGTGGTTTTTTCTAGTTGGGATGATTTGGGATTTTATGTAAGCGTATCTATGTCCGTTTTTCATCGTAGTTAGCGACCTTTCGTGTAAAGTGAAAAGTTGTTACTTTCTTTCTGTTACTTGCAATGATCTTCTGTTCTATTATGTTAGCATGCTTATTATAGGTATTCTGATACTATATGTGGTGGCCTAAGATTATTGTTTGCATTTACATGAAGCAAACCACCAATTGTTTGTGTTTCTATCGTCTGTTCACATTGTCATTTTACGGGTATGTAAGGGAGGTTTTTTGTCGCTGGTTAATTGTTGTGGGTAGTTTCTCCCCTTAAGTTGTTTTTATTTATACCTTGATAATATATTGTTTTGTGGTGTCAGCATCATAACATTTTTTTTTGTTGTCTAATTGCTATCTGATTTTGGTTAGCTTTGTTTATGTTGCAACAAAATGTTTGGTTCCCAAATCAGTATAATTTACTATGGTTCATATTTCTTATGAAGTTTTTGATACTTACTAACATACACTGCGTAGTTGTGTTATTATTAAGTATGATACCTATTTTAGTTTTTTATGGTTCCACTAGACTAAGTGCCTCCCTACTACCCTACTTAAGGTAAAAAGCAGATTTAACTGAATAGAACGATTGGGATATTGTTCTGACTTCTGACTTTGTATATCAGTTTCTTATGCTTATCTTATTCGTGTTCCTGAATATTGATCTTTTCACTTATATATTGCTTCAGTTAAAGATGTATTTTGATGGCCAATGCCTCATTTTGGTTTAAAAATATATGTAAACTTACTGTTCGCATATCTTGCAGGTGGGTGTGGCTACGATATCCATCAGGTTGGTTATCTTCTTCTTTTCATGTCTTTCATAACCTTCTTTTGTTTGCTATAAATCACTTTTTCTAGGAATGGAACTCCAAGTACAAAGAATGGAGGATTTATGATGTCCTTTATAAACAAGTTATCTGTTGGAATATATGAGAATGTAGCTGCCATATTATTAATGTTGCATGTGGATGCATTGGTTTTAAAAATTCTCATAAGTTCATTCATGCAGATCGTAATTTTGCTAATGTATTATCTATGTCTATGACTATTGACTACCTTATAAAGTGATCAAGACCCAAATCTTTTTTACCTCAATATATATGGTCCATCATAACCGAAGAACCACATTGTGTCTTCATTTTATATGAACATGAATTAACTTGCCAGTTCCTTTTTTTATATCAAAGGCCACAAGATCTTGTTATGGTATTGGAGTCAAGTTGGAGCACATGCTTATATTCTTTCAGTTTTTACATTTTTAGCTTTGTTAGTTTTACTCAATTCTTGTTAAGTGGACAAGCATAAGATAGATGAAGCCATAAAGGGATAATAGTGTTAGTCCTTAGTCTTACTCTTTAACCTTTATCTGAGTATTTTGAGTGCTTAAGGATCTAGATTTCCAGGAGATGGTTATGTTTAACTTAAAGTAAAATCATAAAAGTCCCTTTTCTTATAACTGCAAAGATGATATGGTAACATTGATGAGGGTATATAGAATATGATATTTACCCAGGTTTAGTGAAGCAGTTTGATGGCTATCCGATTGTTTCATGCGCTTTTATATTCACCTATCTAGTTGCCATATCTGAATAGCAGTTTGATGTCACTTTGTGAAAGCCCATCTGGTTTTGTTTAATTTAGTTGGTTGACATCAACTTTTAGACTTTGATCTGTTAATATTTTCTGTATGTCAATCAGTATCCTTTGTTTTTATTCAAGCAATAAACAGTTGTTTTACTTGATATGTTCATGCAGAGCCTGGAAAAACTTATGAGCATGTCCGCATCCACACTGGATTTGGGAGATGCTACTGCAAGCACGATGGAGCAAACAGTAAGATATAAGTTTTATTACTAGGGGAGCTATAATTTTAAGCCTTCTGATTTACACATAAAAGAAGCTTTTGTAGATCAAAAAGAATCTACAGACTCACTTTCTGTGTACTTTATTTTTGCAATTGCTTTTTTAAGCTTACGAACATTTTCATAATCTCAACCGATGAAAACTGAATTTTGGTTTGAAACTCAGAGAAAATACCTCTGGGCGTTGGCTATTCGATTTTTTTTTTATGATAATTAGGCCAATGATTATGAGTTTTGTTTCTGTACCAATATCTAGATTAGGATTTATGGTCTTT
>BQNB010042417.1:0-46137 GCA_026074375.1 Tanacetum coccineum | reverse complement strand
TTATGTATTGACTCAGTTTCTGCCTAAGTGTAGGGAGGGCTTCTTTCTTTACACCCTTTATCCTTACATTTCTTTTTCATTCTTCAACCCCTTCAATTCTTACCGAGACTTCATAACTAACACCTTTTTAGGTTTGTTCCAGTGTTAGCTCCATCTCAGTCGGCATTATTCCCGATTCTCACTTTTTCTCCTTTTGTATCATACCTAAGGACTTCTACACTAACTAGTGGATATCCTTGGGTAGATCCCTCCGGTTGTGTCTGGATCATGGGATTTGAATACCTATGCCTAACCACCTTATAACTCTATAAACTTAAGTACATGGTCGGTCTTTTGTGTATTCCATCACAATCGAAACCAAAATCATTAAAAAATTCAATCAAAGTGTTTGATATAAATATCAAAAGATTTACACTTTGAAAGTTTTTCATCACCACTAAAAGGCTCCCCCTTAACATGTGCACCGTAATCATAGTACATGCTAAGTGTAGAGTTCATTGAGTCCATTTTATATGATCACATTTCAATACAAATTAGATTCAGTTTAATCACGTATTCTCCCCTTATCCAAAATGTTAATCCCTTGATATTTTGGATATCAATTGATTAAACTTTTAGGGACAAAATGTTACACATTAACTAAAAGGAACATTTTAATGCTCCAACTTAATATTTAAGGGTATATAAGACAATGCTGAGTACAATAATTTGAAATTTTTTGAATTTACTAAGAAATTCTTGAAAATTTTGTACTCGAGCACTCCTTAATATCACCATAATATCTACACTACATATATACATATTTTACGAGTTATTAATTACATACAAGGATTGACCTGTTATGATGAGGACATCATATGATAAATCATATGGTCCTTTATAGCAGCTGAAAGTCTCCCTCGTATGGTCTCCCACCAACAAATTTCTCCAAGCTCTGCATAATCCTCCTGGTCATTAGCTGTTTATCAATTACCTGGATCATAGCTCCTGCTTTATCTCTATCACTTTGTCTCCAGATGGTCTAAGGCAGATACTTCATCCAAATTCCCTTTAGACGATCATCAAGAGCAGTCCGATCATCATTGAGTGTACCATCACTGAATTTGTGTAGTTTATCAATACGTATTAATCTGTTCTTCTTGTCTTTGTTCTGGTAAATGAAACCTCTGGGATTGGAGTATGCTATATAAGCTTCCCTTTGTTTAAGATCTAATCTGTATGTATCCGACTTTGTGAGGTTAAGCTTCTTTTGGTAACTCTCGACACCTAATTGAAGATCTTCCACACGCCTTTAAATAACAACGCTTCTTGTAAACATTCGCAAGGAGACATTAAAAGCTAGGCATTCTTCAACAGTGAGATTTGTTAACTTTCCTTGAACAAGAAGAAGTAGCATGTCTTCGATGTCTTGGATACGAAGCCTGTTGAAATCGCCTTTTTAAAATTTATACAGCTTGTCATCATCTCTGCGAACAGTGATCCAATCTAGATGCTTGTAATTATGCCATTCGACTATTTGAAGCTTTGTGACAGCAATGTTTCTGCGTTTGGAATAAACATCTCGAGCAGATTCCCTGTTAGCAGTAAATCCATAGAATTGTTGTCGTTTTCACCCCCAATGTGAGATTCCCAAAGTGCATGTTTATCGTAGCTAACTGGCACTTGACTCTACATTGTGTTAGGGACTAAATCTTTAATCCATTTGATATTCCCGTAATCTGCAGACTTGGTCTTCGTCACTGAAGTTGTATATATTCGGCTTGAGACATCACCACTTAGATACACTAGGTCATTGTTGATGAAGTGATCGAAAGGTATGACACGACGACCTCAAGAATTAGGTATCAATGGTAGTGGCTTTCGCAGATCATGAGGATATTGCTGACCTTCAGGGTTGTTCCAGTCTATTTAATCAGTGGTTGCCTTGTAGACTTCTTCAAAGAAATATTCAAGTTCTACCAGACTCTTGCATGATCCTTTCATCAGCTCGAATGTTAGATCGGCTAATAATTCAGTAGTTAGAGTATCAACTTTAAGCCGTTTCATCATGAATGCTAAGAAGTCAAGAGGAGTGTCTATCAGCTCATTAAATGACTCACGCGGATCTTCTATCTGGGCCAAAGAGCTTAGCCAAGGTTGAACAGGTCCATGAGCATCAGGCAAAGTCTTGTTCCAATCACAATTGGGAGTAAGAGGTTTTGCTGGTTTCTAAAACTAATCAGGAAGCTAAGAGGTCTCTTCATCAGGTTGATCTTTAGTAACTCCTATTTTGAACTCCAGATGTGTGGGTTATTCCAAATCTTTGGCAGTATGCCTTGGATCCTCTACTTGAGCAGACTCGCCAGCAGACTTGTGATGAGATTTAGACCCTTTAGTAGACTTGCTAGTTGTCTTGGAGGTCTTTTCCTTTGGTGCACTGGTTGACTGTGGTTCTTTTCTCGCTCTTATTCTCTTGGACCCCCAGTTTGATCCAGCGGAGGGTTCTTCATCTTTATCCTCATCATCTCGATGTCTTTTAAACGAAACATTATCTCCACAAGTGTCAAGTATAAGCTTGTCACTTTCGTGAGCGTCAACCAATGCTTTGTAGAGATTCTTTTGTTCATTAGATCTATGGATTGACTTATTTCTCTCCATCTTGTCTATGAGAACCTTCTTCAGTTCTAATTCAGATAGGTTGGCGGCTACAGCATGAGATGTCTTAGATTCATTGGATGAACGAGTAAGAACCTCAGCTTCGAATTGTTCATTTACAATCTTCTCAATTTTTGGCAAAATCTTAGAGACTTGTTCCTTAACTTGTTCTTTGATTTGGTCCTTGATTATTTTCTTTTTGTTGTCATTAAGTTTATTGAGGAAGTTTGCATTTTCAGCTTGAGCTTCATCTCTGAGTCTGTTGAACTATAACTGAACAACTATTTTGACGGCTTCATGCATCTTGTTGGCAAGGTACGCATCAGCAATGCCGGGAATTAAAGAAACTACTGCAGCAAATTAGTTTGTTTGCTTGAGTTCAGAGAAATTAGTTTCTAAAGTTTTTAGTCTATGGTCAAACCCGAATAAAGGACCAAAGTTAGGAAGATCTTGTAGGGAGGAGCTTGGAGCAGTCTTTCTGGTGTTGGATTTTGTTTGTTGCAATATGTGTGATGAGAGGTTGTGGGTGGTGGGGAGAGTTGTTGTAGACAAAGAGGCTCGGCTCGGGATAGTAGTAACCGGAACATCTATCAGTGAAGTTGACTCAGTGTTAAGATTAAATATAGAGTTAATACCTGTATCTAGACTAGGGTTGAGCATGTTAGAAACGAAGCCAGATGACACAGAAGAACTCTGTTGTTGAGCTTCAGGATTGACCAGTGTTATGATCACATTTGTGTCTTCTATTACTTGAGTAGTTTGGATGATAGTGCGTGGAGCATATGTCATTTTAGTATCTCTTCCCTCCAGATTGACATTTATGTCCCTGTATAATTCATTCGCTTTGTCCTCTTCATTTGTATCCTCTTCATTCATTTCTTCTCCCTCAGCATTTGCATCTTGTATTTCTTCATTACCTTTTTCATCATCAATCCAGTGGATTCATAATTAGAAGGTGTATGAACCCTCGGATCTGAATCCTCTTCTTCTTTATCTTCTTCATCATGAGTGGAAAGCTTAGGTATCATATCAATGTTATCACCATCATTGTCTGAATCAGTTAGCTCATTAACATCATCTTGCTCTTCATCATCTTGACCATCATGTTCTTGATCATCATTATCTTGATTATCATCATCGTCATCATTATCATTTCCCATGTTTACTTCATCATCATCTTCCTTGTTACTGGACTTCCAAGAGATTTGCTCAGCCTCAGAATCATAAGAAGGTACATCAGGAACCCCTAGTGTGACACCAGTTCCTTCATCTACACCTGAACTACTGGCATGAGAGCTGTGTTGTTGTGTCTTGCTTCTTTCAAGAGCAATCTTTATCTGTTCAACTTCAGTCAAAGCAACCTCAGATAGCACCGTTAAACCTTTTGACTTTGTTGCTGATTGCTTCTTCTTGGCAGGTATAACTCCCTTAGCTGAAGTCTTGATTCTTTTTCCTTTAGAAGCTTGAGTAGGTTTCGTCTTGGGAGATGATTCAGAATCAGCTTTCTTCTTTGTAGATTTTGGTTTTGGAGTCTTTTCACCAGTAGCATAAGCACGGTAAGTCTTGTAGGCTTCGGACTCCAACATGGCTTGGTTTGTTAAGTGCTGAGGGAGAATAGCGCCGTATATCTGTGTGTCCTGATGTTTAGAAATGACCCTTATTATGGTAAACATGGAGTCATCCTTGGTAGTATGCCAGAACATCTTGTTTCTCATTAAAATTGACGGATCCTTTGCCATGAAGTAGTCGACAGTGACTTTGGTGAAACATGGATAAAACATGTCATTGTTCTTCTTTGAGTTCTTGTTTTCTACTTAATACACAAAGTCCTCCCAAAGTAAGTAGACATAGTCAATACGCTTGTTATGATACATTCCCCAAAGAATTTGAGCACGTGACAAGCGAAGACTTTCTAATGCAGTAGTTTTTCCACTTAGACACTTGTTGATAATAGCAGCAAATGATCTCCATGGTTGATGCAAGTGATTAACATTGATATCAGATAAGACTTTATCTCACCGGTATGTCCAAGATCTCTAATGAATGGAAGTAACTCCTCTTTAAATGGTGGATCTTTAAATTTCTGGCCTGGGAGCTTAGGGAAAACTTTGAGCATATCTCTGAAGTTGTCAACATTAGTAGTATGGCTTTTTCCATTCATCTTGAAACGAAGTGAGAAATGATGTATTTTGACAGTGGCCCAAAACTCTTGCATGTAAATTTCTGGAACATCAGCAGAGACCACAAATGCGTTGTAGAAAGGAGTGAGCTTCAAAGCGTCTAATGCCACTTGAATGGTTGGTTCATTAGATTTGAGAGTTGGGTTAAGACGTTGATTGCATTCTTTGATCTTAAGATGGTTTTCAGGTGCGACAAGAGCATCATCCAACGCCTTTTGCTGTGCTTTTGTTCACGATTCTGCTAAGATAGGATCAATAGAGTTTATGCACATACAGTTTATAAATATTCTATAGTTACCTATTGTTGTGAGCAGTAAAGTTGTTATGATGTGACAGTTTTTTGGAATTTAAGAACATTAAAACTTTTTGCACTTATTAAGATCAATCCATTTAAAACAGGACAACTTAAGCTAACTTAACTTGTTTTAGAGTGTATAAATAACCAAGTTTAATTATGTGACAACCGTGATTTGAGCAGGTTAGTTTATACCCTTTAGAAATGGCTAAGAGTTCATTTTATGTGTTTAAGTGTTGTGCTATGTGATTTTATGTGTGCTAAGTGAGTTAAGTAATGTGCTTAATATTATTTTGAGGTGTACGGGCATCTCATTTTGAGTGTGTTTGTGTTTGGTAATGAGTATTCCATTTGTTCACGTTTAGTAATAGTGGAAAGGAATGGCGTATGCATACATTGCTAAGTCAATAGTTGAATAATTAAGTGTTAGGCGTTTATGGGAAATGTGAATTTTAGTGATGAATAAGGTGATTGTGAATATATAGAAGTTTGTAGCAAATTTCTAAAAATAGAAAGCGGTTTGGTGAAATAAAAGTTATATTTAGAAAGTTTAGTAAGTAGCGTTTAAGTAAAAGGTTTAATCAAATTAGCATAGGTTTTTATAAAAGCTTAAGGTAATGAAGTAAACAAGTTAATTAATAATTTAATAATAAATAAATATATATATATATATAATAAAAAAAGGGGGGCGTCCGGTTTAAAAGAGAAGAAAAAAAAGTATTTTTTAATCACAATTATAGTTGAACCAGGACTCTACTTAGATAAGTTATATAATAAAAACCCTAGTCATATTTTCTTTTTTTTTTCTCTTTGTGCCATAAGATCCAACCCCAAAACCATAAGGAAGACACAAATTTTGATCAAGAAATCTAGGTGTTAGATCGTGCTAATTCAAGTAAGATCCTTAGGTATGTTCTCCTACTTTGTTTATTCTTTCAATTCATGTAACATGATTTTTGATGGATCTAGGGTTTTTCATAAAATTGTAGTATAGTAATGATATTTTATGATGCAGAATGTTTAGGGTTGATTAGGGTTACCATGTTACATGCAATTGGTTAAGTTAGATTTGCGTTAAAACTTGATTTAGGATTGAGCAGAATTTTTGGCCGTGTTCAACGAATGATATCTAGATGATAAAAAATGGTCATTGATATGTTTATTGAGTCTATGAATAAGCCAAAAGAGTCTACTTTCTAGAAAATTTGGCCTCAAAGGTTTTTAAGGTCGGGAAGTCATTCAAATAATGTTTGCAACAAAAGTGGTCAAAACAGTAAATATGGGTCTCAGAATTAGGTCATGTTTGTGTGGGTGAGACCATAACTTAAATGTTGTAATTAAACTTAGGCCTTATACTAGTATGTTGAGTTCCATATGTCTATTGTTAATCTTTGTGAATATTAGCCTCTGAAAGGGGCATGTCTAAGTTGGTAGTTAGAGTGATACATTTTTGGTGTGCATAATCATTTTTCGATATCAGGATAGTTTTGAAGTTTTGATTTTTATTTGAGGGGTAGTTAGAACATGTATGTAAATACTTGGATTACAATGTAGTTAATTACTCATAAAAAACATGGGTGATTTTTTGCAGTATAAATTATGAAGGTCATTAAATTAAGGGTTTTCGTGCAAGTAAGGAGACACTAAAAGTTTGCAATTCTGATTTAATTATAAGTAGCTAGTGTAAAGTGTTAATGAGATGGTTAAGGTTGAGCATGGTGTCGGGGTGACCCAAGATGGTTAACTAAACCCTTATACATCCATCATATGTGTGTTACATGGACTAGAGATTTTAGCTTGGTCGCGTGTAACCATGTTTATTTAATTGTATAGTTGTGTGTTGAGATTTAGAAGCTGCGTTTGAGCATTCAGGTGAGTTTCATAGCCCCTCTTTTTTTATGTTTTATTGAGGTGGAAATGATGCAAGTATGTTGGAAATGTTTTTTTAAGTTGTTGTGATTATGTGATTTTATTTATTGCATGGGCATTTAAGTGGTTATTATATGTTATGTGCTACATGTGGTAAAGTTTTTGTGTGTTCCAATTGGAGGGGGTTTTTTAAAGGCGATGCTACCCATTATATTTCTGTGTGTTCCAATTAGATGGGCTAGTGTCTTCTACCCATTGATGTTGTATTTTCGATTCGTGAGGGTAACGGGGTTACCTTATGACTGTATGATGTGGATCGTGGGCACATTCCGTCTTAATTATGGTTGTTTGGTATGATTGCATATTAGCTTGTATATTAGCAAGCTTAATTGTCCTGCCATATTTTATTAATCACAGTAATTTATTTTAAAGTTAGGATTGTTATGTTTGTGTCGTAAGCCTTAAAACTCTCACCCAACCCATGTTATGTTGACATTTTAAGCATCATTTTCAGGTAACCATCTTGAGGATGTTAAAGTTAGAAAGAGTAGATAGTGAGACCGTAGGCTTGCATGCTAAGTCATTCTCTTAGAGATTTTATTTAAGTCATTTGAATTGATACTTGGTTGTTATTTGATTGTTTAGACCCTTAGATTTATGTTTCCTTGTGGTATGACTTTGCTATCATAATGCAAGACTCCTTTATCTTGTGTTAGATATTGTCATGACACATTGTGTTTCAAATGTTTATCTATTTCATTTAGTTCTCTCTATTGTTGACACCATTGTGTTGTGATGATATCCATAATGTTACGCCTCGTGTTTCCGTCTAGGCGGGGTATGACATATTGGTATCAGAGCCTTTGGTTATAACTATAACCTAGGAGTCCTTCATATAGATCATTTAGGGCTTAAAGTGTTTAATGCTATAACTGCTATGCTTCCCCTCTATTTTTGCATAGCTTACATATATATCGTATTTTGCTAAGTTGTTATTTTAGTTATTTTGCCTACCATTATCTGATACGATATGTATTACTTTCTGAGTATTTTAGCTATGTTTTTCGCCCGCCCGTAAGAAGTCTCGCCAGAGAATCATTTTCCCAACTGGACTTAAGTGTATGAGGAGCCTCTTGTGGAACCAAAAGAGATAGAGTAGTTGATCGTTTGTTGGGTTAGTCTGTAGGGCTGGACTCGCCGGTGACGGGGGTTGGGTCTCTTGCCGATGGTAATGTCAAACTCATGCGAGGTCCCCACCCAGCAATAAGGTTTTTATTCAGGTCTTTTACCTCGTCAAGTTGTTATTTGAGTATTTCTTTTGGAAGATCTGGTATTTTGGGGCATTAGAGGGGCGCTGTCGACGACTTTCGTTCCTTTATGTCATTTTCGACTTTATCTTTATATAAGTAAGTAGTTATTTGTTGGAGCATCCTTTATGTGTTATGTGGTGGTGATTTAAGATGTGCAATGTGGTATATGTGCTTATATGTGAGTGATCATTAAGATGTGTAGTCTTGTATGGCAACCATGATTAAAATGAATTTTACAAAGATTAGACTTTAGACATTTTAAAAAAATGATTTTTATATTTAAAACGACTTTCTTTATTTTAAATTGATTTTTTATAAAAACATTAATTAATTGGTTCTTTCGAGTAATCGATTGTTGGTATAAGAATTTTGTCTTTCGTATTTATAAGTTCTGGTGCGTAATGATTTTTGTTATGTGTTTCTTTTGTCGTGGTACGCCTGTTGATTTTTTTTCGTTTGCGTTTTCACTCGGTACATATATGTATCCTTTCTTTCAAAGGATTCTTATGTCATTTGATCCACGTCTATTTGCATATGTGGAATCCCCCATATGTATTCTAGTCGTGATTCGATATTCGTTCGTTATCCTATATGATAGTTTGTAATCTTTAGAATTTGTTTATACCGTCGGGTCGTGGAAGCTTTGGTGTGATTGTAGGAATGAGCTGATTGTCCAAGAATAAGGTCGTGATAGTATGTCATGAAAAGGTGGTTAGGATATCGTTGGAAGGTGATGAGATACTTCGGGTTCAAGGTGAACGTACTCAAGGAGTCGCGAAAACCTTATTGAACACGAAGGTAGATGAACCGAAAGTGAGTGATACTTCCGTCGTACGAGATTTTGTTGATATGTTCCGAAAGACTTATCGATGACCACCACAATGGCAAGTTGAGTTTGTTAGGAACACAAAAGTGTTGGTCTCTTCCATAGATAACAGTCGTTAGCTCGTTAAGTAATTTTTAGAAACTTACATAGTTAGTTAGACCAAGGCCCATGGATAAGTCCATTAAGCCAAGGCCCATCCGCCTAATGTAAGGTATATATACACATCCTCCAGCCTTGGTTGAGGTGTTGGTTTGGTTGTATTTTCATATAGTTATGCATTTTATGTTTTGTCTTTCTCTCTCTAAAATACCTCCTTCCTTCTTACTTTCTCTCTCTAGTTCTTGTTGTTAAAAGATATCTAATATTCTTCAATTGGTATCAAGAGCCATGGAGTGGTGTGTTTAGTTTTTGTGTTTATTTTTATTTGGTTCGTGTTATTGCAAAAAATTGTCCGTTTCTTTATTTTTTCTTGTTGATTCGAAGCTATCTGGGTACACTAAAAGATCATTTACCTTGGTAAATTTGTTGTAGTATCTTTAGGATATAGGTGTACAAGCTTTAAATCAAGAAAAAATTCATTTTTGGTCATCTTTTGTGTTCAAAACCTTTACAAAGAACAAAATCTTGATTTTAAATTTTTCGGCTTAAAAACCTTAAAGTTTCTATTTTTCTTGTTCTAATAGGGTAAGTAACACTAGTTGTACAAGAATTTTTGCAAAACAACCATAAAAAAGGTGTCTTTTTATGTTTTAAAATTTTTGAGCTCGTGTCTGTTAGAGTCGAACAACCCAAGTCGAACAACCTGAGTCGAACAACTTAAGTCAAACAACCTGAGTCGAACAACCCAAGTCGAACAACCTGAGTCAAACAACTCAAGTCGAACAACCTGAGTCGAACAACCCAAGTTGAACAACCTGAGTCGAACAACTCAAGTTGAACAACCTGAGTCGACCAACCCAAGCTGAACAACTGAGTCGAGTACACTCAAGTCGAACAACCTGAGACTCCGAACAACCCATGTCTAACAACCCGAGTCGAACTACCTCAAGTCGAACAAACCTGAGGCGAACAACACAAGTCGAACAACTGAGTTCGGAACAGCTCAAGTCGTACAACCTGAGTGCGACAACCCAAGTCGAACAACCCAAATTGAACAACTCAAAATTCCAAATTATACGGTTTATCTCTTTGACTTGTAAAATCCCATGAAACATTAACTTGTTTTTCCTGGTTTTGTCAAGAATTGTAAAATCCCGTGTAGTTTAAATAATTAAAACACTTAAGAGACAACTTAATTAAACATAATTTCTTTCTACCATCGTCCGATCAAACATGTAATCTTTTAACATACATATTTTACAATGACGACTCTTGCTGACAAAGCGATTCTTTCGGGTGCTGACAATCGTCCACCTATCTTGGAAAAGGATATGTATGATTCTTAGAAAAGCAGAATGGAACTATACATGATGAATAGACAACATGGAAGAATGATTCTTGAATCTGTTGAAAATGGTCCACTCATTTGGCACTTCAATGGGAAGCTTGAGTGACAAGGACCAAGAAATATTCTGAGTTATATGCTATGAAGCAATTCAAGCTGATTGTGATATCAAGCAACAAATATCATTCTCCAAGGACTACCACCTGAGTTCTATGCATTGGTTAGCAATCATAAAGTCGCCAAGGAACTTTGGGAAAGAATTCAACTTCTCATGCAAGGAACTTCATTGACTAAACAGGAAAGGGAGTGTAAGCTTTATGATGAATTCAATAAGTTTGCTTATAAGAAGGGGAGGAAAACACTTACGTGAAATTCAATAAGATTTTCCTGTACTCAATGACATGAACATCTACAACATGAAACTAGAACAATTTCAAGTGAACACAAAGTTTTTGAATACTCTTCCTCCTGAGTGGCAAAAATTTATAACTGATGTCAAACTGGTTTGGGATTTGCACACGACTAACATTGATCAGCTTCATGCTTATTTGGGACAACATGAATTTTATGCAAATGAGTTTCGTTTAATGCATGAACGCAACTCAGATCCGCTTGCTTTGGTTGCATCCCATCAGATGACCCAGTCTCCTTATCAAACTCATCAAAACTCATACCAAAACACTCAATTTCAATCACAAGTTTTACCATATCAGTCTCCACAGTATGGTTCACCTTATCAGTCTCAACAATACTCAACTCATCAATCATCAACACCTCTTTCAATTACTTATTCATCCAATGACTATCAATCATCAATTCACTACAATGTTTATTCTCCATCATCATCCATCCCTCAATTGAAATGTGCTCCCACAATTAACCAACAATCTGAATTTTCCCAACCAAACTCGGGTCTAATTGTTCCAGTGTTCCAGAAAGGTGATGATCCCATTGATGCCATCAATCACATGATGTCTTTCTTGACTGTTGTTGTCACTTCCCACTACCCTACTACCAATAATCAGGTGAGGAATTTGTCAAACCCTAGGCAACAAGCTACCATTAATAATGGAAGAGTAACCTTACAACTAATTCAGGGGAGACAAACTTCTTTAGCTGCGGGTACTACAAGGACATACACTCCAGGAGCAAGTGGAAGCAATTCTAGGAAACAAAGGACTATTATCTGTTACAACTGCAAAGGGGAAGGCCACATGTCTAAACAGTGCACTAAACCTAAGAGGAAACAGGATGATTCTTGGTTTAAGGATAAAGTGTTGTTGGTACAAGCTCAAGCAAGTGGTCAAATTCTACATGAGGAGGAACTTGCATTTTTGGCAAGTCTAAGAATTCCAGAAGGTCAAGCTATACAGACTGTCATTACTCACAATGCTACTTATCAAGCTGATGATTTGGATGCATATAAGTCTGATTTTGATGAACTCAACACTGCCAAAGTTTCTCTCATGGAGAATTCATCTCATTATAGTTCAAATTCTCTTGCTGAGGTACACAATCATAATAATATGAATAATAATATGATTAATCAAGCTGTGTAGGCGATGCCGTCTTCTGAACAGTCGAATGTTGTGAACCACTGTTTAAGACCCCTTAGATCGTTATTATGACTCATCTAGGATATAGTAACAATGATTAATAAACTTTCAAAGCGGAATAATAACACAGAAATCATAGTTACTTCAAGGTTTTCTTTATTCACTATATCCCCAAGATCAAATAATCCTTGGGGCTAAACTAACTAATAAACTAACTAATACACACACGCTTTCTTTGGTGTGTCTAGACTCTCATTGGAGAGATCTAACTATGATGGATGATCTAAACCTGACGCATATGACCCTTTATATAGAGGGTTTACAAGAAAACCTAGCTTACATAATATTTCACATTAAGTCCTTGTTGTTTCATCTTTGGTCATTTGTGCATATGTAGTTTTGTAATCATCAAATCTATAGATCCCAACAATCTTCCCCTATTTGATATTACAAAACAATCTTCATGAATGAAACAATCTTCAAAGCTTCCCCTTGACTTAAGATCTTCTTGAACATGCCACCACACATAAATAAGCTGCAAATCATATTTCTTGTAGTCTTCTTCCCCTTTTTGTAATCATCCAATAGGGGTCTTCTGAAGATATGCAACTTGGAAACACTTCCCCTCAAGTGGTGCATGTAGATGGTTAAACATTTAATCATTAAGCTTCCCCTGAAACCAATATGTTTACCATCTCTTGAATCTCGAACTTTGTAGGCTCTATGTAGTGATCACTGATGAAGAAAACTGAGTATAACGAATTTGATGAAGAAGTAGAATCTCCCAAACTTGTGTCTTATGTCTTGCACTATCCACGTGACGTCGAACTCATACTACAGGGAAAAGTATAAGTAGACCGCAACCTCTTGACAAAATCCTCATTTATCCTATAAAATGAGACACTGAGCACAATAACGTAACTTCTTTAAGTGATAGCGAATCATTAAGCATCATAAGAAAAATCACACATTCCTAGATTTTGCAAGTCTTCGTCAACATCATATAAGCACCAACAAGTTATCTTCAAACGTTGTAAGCCGTTTAAGATATAATAAGAACCCGCATCTGTGAAACTCAACTACAACATCAAATAAGCAATATTCAATTATCTTCGTAATCACCTCTTCAATAAATCCAAAACGAGCATTAAAAAAAATAAGAATAAACTATTTGAAAAATAGTTCTGTCCGAGATCCAAATCCATCCAAAAACCAAACAGCTCTTTTGTCCGATATTGGACATAAGTAGCAGTACTAACTGCTTTGTCGGACGACTCTGGCAGTTTTAAAATTCAAGCGCAGCAATACTAACTTACTCCATTTAGCGACAATTTATTCTGTTACTAATCCGTCGCCAATCTGTCACTAATCTGTTACAAAACTGTTACTATTTTGTTACAAACCTGATTGTTCCTTCCTTCCAAGGTTATTAGTGATACTTTTTTTGTCAATGTTTTGTTGTTAATCTGTCACCAGAAGCTATGTATTGACGAATAGTTATATCCAAGCAGTACTAATTCATTCCATGTATTCCAAGCAGCAGTATTAATCTTGTTCGTGGCAATATAAAGTTTATCTTTGCAAACAGTACTAAGTAGCATAAACACAAGATCGAACAGTACTAGTCTTCATCAAACAGTCATAGTAGTACAACCATAAACAAAGTAGTATCCATGTGTAACGAGTAATAACATTCATATAGACTTACTTGTCATCGACAAACAAAGACCAGTAACCTCAGTCTTATTCAATTAATTCACCAGTAACATCATTCGACAACATAGGAGCAGCTTCACTCAATTCTTTATAAATCATTAGTAACGTTACTCGTGTGAGAGTAGAGACACTTATTTGTTCCTTGTGACTTCATCACACCATCTGCTCGAATTAAAAACAGCCACAACAATATTTTATAAATCAAATCAAATACCTGCTGCTTCTTTAATACATCATTGAATTAGGGTTTATGGAAACAAAATAACTTTTCAAAAACAGTGACACTTTTTCTGTTACTAATTTGTCACTAATGCGTCACTAATTTGGTTCTCCTTCCTCCCATACTATTAGTGACACATAATCTGTTGCTAAACTGTTGCAGATATGTCACTATTCTTGGCAGTATTAACTATAAACGGGCAGTACTAAATTTCTATTGGCAGTACTAATAATATATCTTGTATCATTAACGTGACAGCACAAAAGCAACCTTGTTACCACTGCTGTGATAACTCGAACATCATCAGATACACATAAAGTATCCACAGCCAAACACCATGCTCCAGACCATCACTACTACTGATAACTTCCATATTTATTCAAATTCACCATCGTTGTTAACTTTTTCACACGCAATACCTATTATTTCTTCCTTACTTCTTTCCGAAACCTGTATAAATTCTTATCTAAGATCCGCATAGAGTTTTAATATACATCAACATTTGAAACCCTAGAAAATTAGGGTTTACTTCATAGTTTCAAGTATAAACCAAACCTTTTTAGGGTTTGGTTTGTTGTTTTAAGAACAACGAAATCATTAAATAGACAATAACGAGCATCAAATAATCATCAGTATTCTATCATTAAGATCCGATTCCTTATAATGATTGGAGATTACTCCGCAAAGCTTGGAACATTTGCTGCATATTCTTCATAACAAGGACTGATCACAAACCAATGAACCACAACTTTTCATACATCGTTGTGATTTCTTTTGTTTTACCAAATTTAGGGTTTATACGAAACCCTAATTACACCGATTATGACCACAACTTTAAAGCAGCAATACGGCATCTTTACCATCATAGATTCGACACCAAAAACACCTTGTAATCCTAGATAGAGAGCCACCAGGCTCTGATACCAATTGTAAAGTCTGTTAAGACCCCTTAGATCGTTATTAAGACTCATCTAGGATATAGTAATAATGATTAATAAACTTGCAAAGCAGAATAATAACATAGAAATCATAGTTACTTAAAGGTTTTCTTTATTCACTATATCCCCAAGATCAAATGATCTTTGGGGCTAAACTAACTAATACATAAACTAACTAATACACACAGGCTTTCTTTGGTGTGTCTAGACTCTCATTGGAGAGATCTAACTATGATGGATGATCTAAACCAGATGCATATGACCCTTTATATAGAGGGTTTATAAGAAAACCTAGCTTACATAGGAAGCTAACTTAATATTTCACATTAAGTCCTTGTTGTTTCATCTTTCTTCATTTGTGCATATGTAGTTTTGTAATCATCAAATCTGTAGATCCCAACAATCTTCCCCTATTTGATATTACAAAACAATCTTCATGAATGAAACAATCTTCAATGCTTCCCCTTGACTTAAGATCTTCTTGAACATGTCACCACACATAATAAGCTGCAAATCATACCTCTGTAGTCTTCTTCCCCTTTTTGTAATCATCCAATAGGGGTTTTCTTGTAGATATGCAACTTGTAAACACTTCCCCTTCAGTGGTACATGTAGATGGTTAAACATTTAATCAATAAGCTTCCCCTGAAACGAATATGTTTACCATCTCTTGAATTTCGAACTCAGTAGGCTCCAAGTAGTGATTATTGAAGAAGAGAATAGAGTATAATGATTTTGTTGAAGAAGTTGAATCTCCCAAACTTGTATCTTATGTCTTGTTTATCCATGTGACGTCGAAACTTATACCTGTACTGCCCAAGTATAAATAGACCTATGTCTCTTCTCTTGACAAAATCCTTATCTTCTATGAGACACCAGACCAAAGTGACAGCAAATGTAAGCATTGAGCATCATAATAAAAATCACACACCTTTGCTAGATTTTGACAAGTCGTCGTTACACCATTTAAGCACGAACAAGTTATCTTGAAAGCCAACCACAACTTTAAGATTACAATAAAGACTACGCACATGTTAAACGCCAACTACAACATCAAATAAGCAATAATCCAACTTTCTTTGTAATAATCCCCAAAACAAGCCATAATTGCATCATCTATCTGAGATCCAAACGCGTTTGTTGTCCAACTTTGGACATAGCTAACAGTATTAACTTACAAACCTGGCAGCACTAATAACCAACGAACAGTACTAACCAAATTTGAACCGTCAAACATTAACACGCAAACAACTAAACTAGCAAGCACTAAGAAACCACAACTAGCAGTACTAACCATCCCAAAACCAACAATCAACAGTAACAAACAATCAATAGATATAACCAAACTGAAATTTTTAAACCAAATGTTAGTAGTCTGAAATAAACCCAAGTAGTATTAACCACGAACTAGTAGCAAAAACTCACTTGATTACTACTATTCATCAATCCTTGTCGCATAAACCTGTATGATACCCATTACATACATCCTTCAACCTGTTGCTTGTTCATTTCCAATAAAGTGGACACCTGATGCATATAATTTTACTTCAAGTAGTAGTAAATAACATCATCCAAAAAGTATGCACCAGTTATTAAGCGAGCAGTACTAATGAGATACCAGCAATACTAAAAATAAAGAAAATAGGCAATATTAACTTCCAATCATGAAGCAACCCATCTATATCTTACAGCACATTCATAATGGCGTGTCATCATCCCACGTCCAAAATTATATATGGATCCCTAAAAATCAACAGCAGTTACAATCATAAGTAAATATGGAAACGAAATAAACAGTTCCAAAAGTTAGGAACCAAAACTGACTCATTCCACAAATCACGCATCCATAAAACCTGCAACTGCTCCCTTAATCTATATCCAGAAATGTGTAAATACTTCCTTATATTTAGGGCATCATCAAAACCCTAAAAACATATACACGCAGCCAAACTTCTTCCATAATCCAAATAAAAAACCCTTGCTGATCCTATCAATATCACGACTAACCATGTATCATCACCCAAGCTGCTTCTTTCAATTTCAATCACCAAACCAAAAACACATCAACGAATTTATCTGGGTTTACTAATGTTGATACAACCAGCAGTACCACTGATGATCACATAGCAGTATTAACCATTTATATATACTAGCAGCAGTAGTAACTATGAATTATATAATTAAAACCCTTGTGAACTGCTGTACTTATGTATATATAAAAACCTGATGTACCTCCTGTGATGAAGCACATCCCCATCTGCTGCTGTATAAATGATGTATCCAAGACCTGAAATGCCAAACACTTTTTGCCTGTTGTTGATGCCATCAGTTACACATAGCGCAAACTCTAGCAATACTATCTATACCTGCTGCTTGTGTCTTTGCTAGATCACGAAACCTCTATTGGAAAACCTTCTGTCGAAACCTTCTATTCAAACCTGCTAATGTAAGAAACAATAATAGCACTACTAAACCCTTATTTTTTGTTTTCTAAATTAGGGTTACTTACAAAACCCTAGTTTTACCGATTTAGCCTTTTATTTAAAAACAGAAAATAATCACGATCAAAAAAACCTTGTAACCCTAGATATCAAGAGCAACCCACTCTGATACCAATTATGGAAACCTGATTGTAGGCTTCATAGATAGTTTTTGCCCATCTAGGATATAATAACATTGAATGACATGAAGCACAGTAGAATAACAAATAAGAATATCAATGTTATCACAAGGTTTTCTTTATTCATACTAATAATAAACTATAAACTAACTAATAAGCTAACTATTAGACTCTCATTGGAGAGATCTAACTATGATGGATGTATAAAAACCAGACGCCTATGACCCTTTATATAGAGGGTTTACAAGAAAACCTAGCTTACATAGAAAGCTCATCATCATCATCATTGTCTTCATCATCATCATTGGCATCATCATCATCATTTATGCCTACTTCATCATCATCCTCTTCGTCACTGGACTTCCAAGAGATTTGTTCATCATCAGATCCATATGTTGGTACATCGGGAACCCCTGGTTTACTACCAGTTCCTTCATCTGCACCTGAGCCGCTAGCATGAGAGCTGTGAGTTTCTATCAGACTTCTTTTCGTTGCTAGCTTAATTTGTTCAGCTTCTGTTAAAGAAACTTCAGATAGCACTGTTAGACCTTTAGCTTTAGATGTCTTGGTAGGTTGCTTCTTCGTGGCAGGTTTAGCCGCCTTTGCTAAAGTCTTGAGTCTCTTGCCTTTAGCAGTGGTAGCAGTCTTCTTTTTAGGAGATGATTCAAAATCAGCTTTATTTTTGACACATTTGGGTTTTGAAATCTTCTTACCAGTAGCATAAGCAAGATAAGTCTTGTAGGCTACTGAATCCAACATGGTTTGGTTGGTCTAGTGCTATGGGAGAATAGCGCCGTATACCTGTGTGTCTTGATGTTTAGAAATGACTCTTACTGTGGTGAACATGAAGTCATCCTTGACATAGTGCCAAAACATCTTGTTTCTCCTTGGTATTGCCTGATCCTTTGCCATGAAGTAGTCTACAATGACTTTGGTGAAACATGGATAATACATATCATTCTTCTTCTTAGAATTCTTGTTCTCCACTTGACGTTGACATCAGATAAAAACTTGATCTCATCAGTGTGTCCAAGGTCTCTAATAAAAGATAGAACCTCCTCTTTAAGTGGGGGTTCTTCAAATATCTGACTTGGGAGTTTAGGGCAAATCTTGAGCATATCTCTGAAGTTGTCAACGTTAACAGTATGACTTTTTCCATTTAACTTAAAACGAAATAAAGAATGATGTCTGGAGACAGTGACCCAGAACTCTTGCATGTATATTTCTGGTACATCAGTAGTGATCTCAAATGCTTTGTAGAATAGAGTCAGTTTGAGGGCATCTAATACCACTTGAAGAGTAGGTTCCTTGGATTTGAGATTTGAGCTTAGTCAGAGAATACTTTTCCTTATCTTAAGATGGTTAGCAGGGGTGACTAATTCATCATCTAGTGCCTTTTGCTGAGCTCTTGTTTTATCCACGATTCTGCTAAGAAAGGATCAATACAGTTTATGTTTATACAATATATTATAGGGACCTTTCAATTGAGCACTTTGAGTTGATTCATGATGTGAAGATTTTTTAAGGATAAGACACTCTAAGACTTTTAGCACCTTTTAAGATATATTCCTTTAAATGACAACTTAGATTGACAAAATTGCTTAAGGATTTAAGGAAACTTGTTTGACTATTTAGGAATCGTGTTCTTCTAACTAGTTAGAGAATTTTGATATCCTAAGCCTAATTTTAGTTAACCTTGTTTTACATCACAATTAAGCTAATTTAACTTGATTAGAGATAATAATTAACCAATTTTAATTAATTCCCTAAAACAGGTTTTAAATTGCCTTCTAGTTGGAAAATTGATCTTAAGTGTTTTTGGTCTTATAAGATAAATCGCCTTCTAATGACCACTAATAGATTGGTTCCTAAAGAAAAGAAACAATTGTTCGGTTCCTTAAGAAAAATATAGTTTCTCAGTTCCTTAAGATAAACTAGTTGCTCGGTTCCTTAAGATAAACTAGTTTCTCAGTTTCTAAAGACAAACTAGTTGTTCGATCCTAAAGGAGACGATTTGCTCAGTTTCTAAAGCGAGCTAGTTGTTCGGTTCCTTAATTTAGACTAGTTGTTCGGTTCCTAAGCCAATCTAGTTGTTCGGTTCCTTAATGAAACAAGTTGTTCAGTTCCTTAAAGAATGAGTTGTTTGGTTCCTTATAACACATGAGTTGTTCGGTTCCTTATAACAAATGAGTTGTTCGATCCCTTATAACATATGAGTTGTTCGGTTCCTTGTAACAAATGAGTTGTTCGGTCCCTTATACCATATGAGTTTTTTGGCTCCTTGTAACATATGAGTTGTTCGGTTCCTTATAACAACTTGTTTGGTTCACCCTTAATTTCACATACGTGATTAAATTTACATTTAGAGAGCATCTTTTAGCATCAAGAAAACACCAAATATCATTTACAACAACTTTAAGTCATAGAATCATTAAGGATGTTCAATATCGAGCACGGATACATATTTTTGCACGTAAATTCAACAAACTACACACAAGGGTAAGATTTAAGCACTCAAACACATTCAAGGATAACAGAACTAGTTTCTTAGTACAAAACCTACAACCTTTTTACAATATATCATTAAAACCCAAATTCTGCACCTAAATTTAACAAGAACACATTCATATGAATTCCAAATGAAAAACTGCTTTAGACGAGTGCCAATCACACCTAAAGCTACAAAACCTCTCAACCAATTTAGTGTTTTAACCATTTTGATTTTTCAAGAACCCTAATTTGAAAATTACGGAATTCGAGATCAAGATAGGATGAAAAACCAATTCCTTTAAGACGCGTGTAGTTTAGGTGATAGAGAACACTTTTCTTATTGTACCATAGTGATTGAAAAATGGTTGGAATTGAAGAACAAGATGTGGCGATTCGAGTGAGGGTTTGCGAGAGTGGAAAAAATTTCTTTAGTGTGTGTGTAGGTGACGCGGGGGTTGGCGTGATGTTTTTAACAATTTTGTTTTTATTACACATTCTCCCCTAGGTCTTTAATACTCTTTAAACTTTTCTAATATAGTTTTATTAGGCAATACAAGTTTAACAATTGACAAACTTAGTCGCTCATAATGTTTTAACTAGCATACCTATACCAATTAATTCACACTTGTATCTCCCATAGGGCATAAAACATAACATTATAAGGCACACATTAAGCTAAACTTTAATTAACTTCTTAAGAATGGTTATTCCTTTATTGTTTCTAAAATCTTTTCCTTGATTACATTTTTTATTTATTAAGAAGACATTTGACATTTTCTCCCCTCAACAATGACCGTTTTTCTATTTAAAGAGGTTGTTGTTGTTATTTGAGTGGTCTAATGTCTTTGAAAAGTGTTTTCTGATGACTTATTGTTTTTGTGTGAAAATCAAACTCCATGAAATAAGTTTATCTTATTTTAACACATAGTGCATCTTGACAATACCACTTATGGTAATATAGGAGCACGGGTTGTGTTGACCACGGACCCCCAATCACCCACGACACTCTACCTCCCACCCAAAAGTAAATCCTCGCCGCAAGCTCAAGTAAACCACTGCTTTGCATGGTTTTAAGAGACATGCCCGAAGAATAAATTTCCCTTTTGAGAGGTTAAGTTTTCTTTTTGATATACTTGCCTTTAAGAATGATGACCGGGTTTGCTATCTGGGAAATATTAGCAAGCCATTGGCTTAGTTTTGATGAAAATATTTGGAATTTGCTCGAACTTCATTTACAGCTCGTATCATTATTGAATAACATTTCTAAGGACCGTTAAATGTTATTGATTTCAGAAGACAAATCCATTATTACACCTTGTTATATTTTTTTCATTTTTCATTTTTTCTTTGGATTTTAGGGAATTTTTATATTTTTTGTATTTTGATTTTATAAAAATTTCTGAACAAATGAAAAAATCTTTGTGGGTTTTATATATATACAATTGTTATCATTTGCTTATTTTAAATTGTAGAAGTAGATAATCAAAGCAATCTTTGTTTCTAATTCAAATCATTGTCCGAACAACAAACGTGGTTTCAATTTCACAAATCGTTGTGGAATAACGACCCGGGAATCATACTTCCCGGTTAATATGTATTATATTATATATATATTTGTGAAGATTTTCCTTATTACCTTTGTCCTCAAGGGTAATTTGGTAATTTTCCATCATATTATATATTATATTATTACGTGTGTTGGTTTTACGAATCAATTTTTGGCGCCGCTGCCGGGGATTTGTGATTAAGATTCTCTCGTTTGAAGTTTGTTGATCGTGATTTGAATCTCACAAGATTGTCCTTAACAAGTTTATTTATAGTTTTAAAATTGATATGACCAAGCCTCCTATGCCAGAGCATTGATTCATCAAGAGTGACCTTTGCAACAAGACAAGTTAACTCTCTTTAGAACAATGTTGTTCATATCATCACTATATCAAGTTGTTCTTTTCTCTTGGAATATTTAAGTAAAAATTTAACTTTCATTCATCATGGTAACTTAAAAATCAGTAGATAGAACAAACATGAATGTGTTAGTAAAAAAAGAAACACATAGTTCTTCTTTTTGCAAACATCTGTGAACACTAAAAAGGTTAAATTGTAACACCTTGACAAAGACCACATCCTGAAAATCAAGCTTAACCCGTTTGAGAGTACCTTTTACCAGTGATTTTCCTCTCTGACTCCTCCCTCCAAAGGTAACATATCCTCTATCCAAACTCTTGTAAATCAGAGAGATAGGAAATGTTGCCTGTCATGTGCCTAGAGCATCCACTGTCCACATAGCCTTGATCATCAGTTGGTGGAATGCCCTGCACATAAAAATAAGGAATTTAGTTTCCTTTGGGGACCCAAACCATTACTGACTTGGATCTGCCTCGTGCATCAATATAATTATGTTTCTTGAAAGTGATTGATGCACTATCAAGTTTGGTAGGTCTCCAAACCCAACATGCTGAGGCCTTAACAGCATTAGCCTGATTAGCCCTAACAGTATTAATCTTGTTGATCTCAAATAGATCTTGCAAAATTGTAAAAGGGTTAGTTGTATTGAATAGATTCAAGACAACTATGCTATAAACTTTGTTGATACTAAGAGTATGCGAAATCTACTCTTTAGTACTTAAAAGAATATCAATGTAATAGTAAACTGTGATGTAGTAGAATGAATGAACAATGATTATAACCAAAAAGCTTCAATATTATAATGATGAATAATACAGAACATCTGTCTATACTAGGGTTTACAACCTTTAAGCTACAAATAAAAGACTGATTCAATTGTTTTATAAACCATAAACCTAGATCTCTTTTTATGACAACCCTAGGAAAAAAAAAAAAAGTGTCCGTTACAAGATAACTATGAATCTTCTAAAACATTAAGCTTATATGCATATCTTTATAAATATATAAAATATACACAAGATAACTAATACATGTCGTTTAACATGTCTTTACACCTCTTCACATGTCTTTTTATCTGCATGCCAGTCCTTTAGTCTTTATCACATAGAAAATCCTTCAGCAGTGTTAAGTTAGTACTAGCAATACTAACTTATACCTAGCAGTACTAACATTCTTCTAGCAGTACTAACTGGTTTATACTGCCGTTGATGCTTAAGCAGTACTAACACTTTGACTTGGCAGTACTAAGTCTAATGAGTTTAATTCCTAACAATCCTCCCTTAAACTTGTGATTTACCTTCAAATCATCAAGTTCCTCTTGTTAAAACATTTCTGAGAGGATTCCTTCCAAACAGTCTTCCTCTTCTAAATTGAAAACCTTATAAAAACATGAGAAGATATTATCCAAAAAATGCCATTTCACTTTCTTGATCAACCTCTAATCTTCTCTAACGATCCTTGAAAGCATTTCTTTAAGTGAAGAGGAACATTACTTCTCTATCATCATGTGAATAGCAATTCCAGTATGCATCAGCAATATATGAATTCCACATGATCTCAAATAATCTCCAGCTTATCAAGTTGTAAGTCCTGTTGATTCTTCCATATTTCATCTTCTTCATTAGGCTCAAATAAGATCTTCAGATCTCCCAAAGTAACAAGTCATATCCATCGTGGACTGTGTTGTAATCATACCTTTCCTTGTACCATGACTGTGTAGATCCACAGCACCTCTTGCCTATCAAAATTTTAGAACATCAGATCCACCCAAAGTAAACAATCTTTTCCCACTGAATAGTTTGTAATTTTTTACACTACCAAATGCTCTAAATGATTTGATAATATTATCATATATTCTGTCAAAACATGATCATCTTCTAGTTAAACCATTTGGTTATTTAGTAGCAAGAGACTCAATATCAATAGAAGTATCATCCCTTGGAACTACATCCATACTATCTCTAAGCTCTTCCTTCTCAGCATCATCCTCTAGTTTCTATTTCTTGGCATTATTAACTTTTTGACAAAAAATTTTGTTAGTTAATACTATTTTTGATTGATAGGGCCTTTTTACAGTTGATTATGCTAAACGTGACAATGGTTTAGCACTAAAAACTATAATTTAGGATGAGACAGTATTAACTGTCTTGGCATAGTTTTGGTTGAATTAAAAGATTTTAGGCCATTTTTCATTAAAAAAATTGCTCTATGGAACCATGTTCCTTGAGCATTAGGTGGTCTCTGTTGTAGTATAGTTTAGTTTACACCTGTTATAATTAATGCCCATATACCAATCCTTTCCCTTTGATGGTATTTAACAATGAGCTTTGAATATGAACAAAACTCACACAACAAAACATGCTTTATTATACATCACAACATCAATAACCAAGCTGTTGGGATTTAAAATTATTCCAGTTTTCTTTGATTCCCATAGTTTTTATGATTTGTACATCTCTGCAAACATAACGGTTTTCTAGCTGTTTTGATCTGTTGTTAAAAAATTCTATTTAGTAGAAAAACAGATTGCTTCCCTTTTTTTTGCCACAAACACTAACCAATGGGGTATCAGGAGTTTTCTTAACCTCATTAGAGATATCTACATAGACACTCTTACTGGCCTTAGGTCCATAGCCTTTAATCTCAGGATGTTGGAACTCCTCGAAGACAAGAATGAATCAAATCAATAGTTGGGGGTGCAAATAAACCTGTAGGTGGAGGTGGAACAGCATTATACCCCACACCTTTTCTACTGTTACCAGATATTTGGCTCCCATTAAGTTGTCTAGTCAGTGTAGAAGCATTATTAAACTATGGTCATTTTAATTATTACACTCTTTTTCTTTCTTAAGCTTCTCTATCTCACTTTTAAGAGCAATGATTTCTGAGTCTTTAAATGAGGCATCTCTTTTTAGAACAACAATTTAATCATAAAACATAACCTCTTTTTTCTTGTAAAAGACAAGTTGTTCTTCTACAGATGCTTACCTTCTTTTGTAAGTAGCTGGATTAAACTCAAATTTATTAAATTCTACTCTTAAATTATCAAGTTGAGTTTTAAGAGTTTCAAAGCTTTTAAGACGGGTGTTAGAGCAAGTTTTGTCATTGTATACCTCAGAGTCTGAGAAAGCCATAAGTGCCATGTTTGTAGTGACTTCCTCTTCTGCCATAAAGCTCCAGTCAAAACCAGCTCCATCAATAGCCACCATTGCTTTGGAAGAAATTTCTTCCACATTCATAGTTCTTCTTGAACTGTCTTGATACCTAGGTCTGCTTTCTTAGTTTTTAGGACCTCTGCATTCCCTTGCAAAATGTCCCATCTTATGACAGTTGAAACATTCTACCTTGGACTTGTCATATCCTGCAGTATCACTTCCATTGATAGTGATCTTGTTCCCAGTTCTCTGGTAATACTTCCTTGCTCTCATACTCAGTAATGCTAATTGCCACTTAAAATCCATTTCTTCAAGATCATCTTCATGGATTTGTTCTAGGTCTTCATGTACCAGTTGAGACCCATTTGGTTGATTGGCCAGAAAAGCATAGACAGTGGCATCACTCAAGTTATTAGTACAATCAAATGTACTATCATTACTAACTGAAGAGTTAGCAGTACTAACTTGAACATTAGCAGTATTAACTTCATTGATACTACTTGCCAGGAGCTGATTACAAAGGCCATATTTATGAGAAACGTCTGAGTTTGAGCTTGGATGTTACCAGTTCTTTTTGACCACTTGTTCAAAGCAATCTAAAAATTGTTGTAAGATCAATCAAAGCTCATTGTTTCAGATCTGTATTATCTCCAGCCACAACATGGAGTGATCCAATTCAGAAGGCAGACTTCTCAAGAATTTTAAATTGAGATCTTCTTGAGAAATGTTTTCCCCCAAGATGGCCAACTAGCTAACATTTTTCTAAAGCCTGTTAAAGATAGAATCAAGTGACTCTGTACTTGGAGCATTGAAGTTCTCATAACTCTGCTTCAGAAGTGTCTTTTGAGTCTTCTTTGTGGCATCATTGCCACCAAATCTTGTTTGTATGGCAGCAAACAAAGTCTTGGCATCCTTGTATTGATTAAAAGTTAATTGATGTTTATTGGGAAGTGCCATCAGCAACATACTTCTTGCTTTTACATGATTCTTCTTTTGAGCCTTTTCTTCAGTAGTAACAGGACCTGGTATCATTGAACTAGAAGTACCATTAGCATTTGTTGTTGTTCATGCTGTTGGTTTAAAAGAGTTGCCATTCTCTATGACATCTCATAGAGCATAGTCTTGAATTTAAAAGTATTGCTCTATTCTGAGTCTCCACATCTCATATTCACCTTGCTTGAGAAGTGGAAGTTTTACAACAGCATTGGTTTGTGTAGTTTCTAGATCCATCTCTTTTGTAAAAAGAGTTCTTCTTGATTGTTTCTTCTAGATCAAAGTTTTAGAACATAAGGCTTTGATACCACTTGTTGATCCCAACAGATTCTAGTAAAACCTTGTTAAAAGAGGGTTAAGTTGTTATTGAATAGATCAAGACAACTATCTAAGAAACGTTTTGTTTGATACAAGAGAGTAAATGCGGAATCTACTCTTTAGTCCTATAACCGAAAATCAATGTAATAGTAAAATTGTGTATACAGTAGAATGAATGAACATGAATATAAACCAAAAAGCTTCAATATTATTATGATGACTAAGACGAGTACTCTGTCAAATACTAGGGTTTCAAAACCTTAAAGCTACAAAGAAAGACTATTGATGTGGTTTGCTAACCATAACCTAGATCCTCCTTTTATACACACAATGAAGTCCTTTTACAAGATAACTATGAATCTTCTAAAACATTAAGCTTATATGCATATCTTTCTAAATATATAGAATATACACAAATAACAAATACATATCTTTTAACATGTCTTTTACACCCTCTTCACACGAAATCTTTATCTTCATTCATCTTTAGTCTTATAACAGCAGTATAAAAATCCCTTCAGCATGTTAAGGTTTAGTACTAAGCAGTACTAACCTTATAACTGCAGTACTAACATTCTGTCTAGTATACTAAACTATATATACTGGCCAGTTATGACTTAAGCAGTACTAACCACTTTGACGGTTTGTCAGTAAAAATCCTAATGGAGTTTATTTCCTACAACGTCATCATAGTCAATCCTCTTACTTTCTTGTGTGTAACCTTTGAGCAACCAATCTTGCATTATTTCTTATCACAATTCCCCTTTCATCCTTTTTATTCCTGAAAACCTATTTAGTACCTATTGCCCTTTTTTCATTTGTTAAATCTACTAAAGTCCAAACTTCTTGTAACTTGAATTGTAGAAGCTCTTCTTGTATAGCCTCTATCCAGCTTGGATCCTTCAATGCATGAATTACCTTATTTGGATACTTCCTGTGATAAAAAGCAAGCAAAACAAGCAATTTATGAAGGTCTTTTGGGTTTGTTCTTTGGTTGAATAGTACTAACATACCCAGTTCCCTTCAAATTCTTTGAACCTCCTTTCTTGTTTTGTACTGATTGCAAATCTCCAATACTTGGATCAAGAGGATGACGTTATGATTTTTAGTAGTAGGAATTTGACTGACTTGGATTGTTGTATCCAAATTATTTATGTCAGCCACTGCACCATCATCTTCATCATCAAATATGCTATAATCTTCCAAAGCAGACATATTTAGATCAAATGGAAGTTTAATACTTGTTTTTCCACCAACAGCCATTCCTTTATTTGAGCTCGCAGCATTAACAGTGTTATGTTGTTAACATATCTTCCTTCTCCTTGATCTTTACATTCACTATCTTTTCTTGGATCTACATCAACCTTCTTTCCATCATCACTTGAAGGTTTGGATCCATCATCATGAGAACTCTTTGGATCTTGGGAATATGGTGGATCAGCAGTCCATAATGGTAGCAAAATGTAATCCTTGACAGGTTCTGTCTCCTTTCTAGCTTGACCTGCATTATCACTTGCTTTTGTACCTGCAAAACCATTAGACTGTGTACCTGCAACAATTGGCTCATAATTCATTGTTCTTGTTAGTGCATCAATATCAAATAGCCAATCTGGTCCACTACCTACAACATTAGGTGTACTCTCACTAAACCTAATATGCAAGTTTTCTTCCACTATCCTTGTTCTACTATTGAATACTCTAAAGGCTTTACTATTCAAAGAGTATCCAACAAAGAAACCTTCATCAGCCTTACCATCAAATTTGCCTAAGTGATCTATGGTATTGAGAATGGTAACAGGACACCCAAATGGTCTCATAAAACTTAAAGTTGGTGTTCTACCATGAAAAAGTTCATATGGGGTCTTGTTATGAGGCTTAACTACTAACACTCTATTTTGCACATAGCAAGCAGTATTAACTGCTTCTGCCCAAAAAGTAGTTGGCAACTTAGAATCAGCTAGCATAGTCCTAGCAGCCTCAATTAGTGTCCTATTCCTCCTCTCAGCAACTCCATTTTGTTGAGGAGTTCTAGCTACACTAAATTGTCTCAAAATACCCTTCATTTCACAAAACTGATTCATTTCTCTGTTTTTGAACTCAGTTCCATTATCACATCTAATCACCTTAACCTTGTGATCTACTAGATTTTCTATCCCAGTTATAAAGGACTTAAGAATGCCACTAGTCTCATCCTTAGTAGCTAGAAAGAAAACCCATGTAAACCTACTGTAATCATCTGTGACAACTAGGCAATACATTTTCTTCATAAGGCTTTTTACAAATGTTGGACCAAATAAGTCCATATGTAACAAATGTAAAGGAAGACTGATTGAGTTCTCTGTTTTGGACTTACAAGAGGCTCTGTGTTGCTTTCCCTTTTGACAAGCAACACAAGTTTGATCATTTTCAAAAAGTTTGGAAGGTAAACCTCTTACAAGATTTTCCTTAACCAATTTATTCATGGTTTTAAAATTTAAGTGACCTAGCCTTCTATGCCAAAGTTTAGATTCATCAGATGTGGCTTTTGCAAAAAGGAAAGTTAAACCTCCTTTAGGAACTATGTTCTTTAAATCAACACTATACATATTGTTCTTTCTAGGAACTCTAAGTAAAACTTGACTTTCATCAATTAACTTAAAGTTTGGAGATAAAATAATACATTCAGTGTCATTAAAAAGAACACTATTCTTTTTATCACACATTTGTGAGACACTAAAGAGATTAAACTTTAACTCTCTCACAAAATACACATTTTCAAAATCTAGATTACCAGTTTTAATGGTAACCGTTTCCTTGATTTTCCCTCCTTTGGGTTCCCTCCAAAAGCAACATATCCTCCATCTATCTCTTCATAGTCTGTAAGATAGGACATGTTCCCTGTCATGTGCCTTGAGCATCCACTACAATCATCCTATATCTTTTAAATCTATTTGTATTGCCCTGCACATCAATGAGAAAATTAGTTTCTTTATGACACAAGCCATCACGACTTTGGAACTGCCTTGTGCATACAATATAATCAAACCTTTTAAGAGGATGGTTGAGGCACTGTTGTGTTTAGAAACATTAGGTCTAAAACTTTAAGTCTTTGGTTTCCAAACCCAACAAGCTGAGGCCTTAACAGCATTAACATTATTTCCCTTAACAGCATTAACTACTGCTTTTGGCCTAGCAGTATTAACATTTTACCCCCTAAACAGTATTAACCCTTTGATTAATATTATTGTTTTTAAATTTTTGTTATTATAAATATACTCTTAAACAGTGTGAAATGTGCTGGTTTAAAAGATAAGACATTGTCTAGCAGCATTCACATTTTTTTTGAATAAGCAATATTAACTTGTCAGCAGTATTAATTGATACTGCTATTTTTTGAATACATTGTCTAGTATATTAATTGATACTAAGTCAGACATCATTAGTACTCAACTACTAGGAACCATGTTCTTTTTAAAACCACAGGGTGAATCTTTTAGCAAAGTTTGAATGATTCACTCCTTGAGCATTGTCTAAACAGGTTTTAAACCATCCTTTTATTTGAAACTATTTAATGTAAAGACAATCAACATTCAAATGATCAAAAGGCTTCCACACACATAACAAAACATGCCTTATAAACATCTTCAATAATTACTCTTCCTAGTCTTTAATACAGCATATTGTTCCAATTTTCTTAGTAATACTGCACTCTTGATTGTGAGAGTTTTGCCTATGTTTCTCACGTGTTTAATATTTTCCTAGCCTTTTTCTCTTGTTGATTAGTTTGACAAACTCTATCTTAGCAATACTTAGGCTAAACTATTTTCTTCTTAGTTTTTAGGCTGAGACAACATTTTCTTCCTCACTATCTGAACCCATTCTTCAATATAGGGCATCACCTTCTTCCTAACGATCTCATATACTATCTTTCATACAGACTTACATTTTCAACTACAGGCTTATTAACAGAACCATCTAAACGAAAAGACAGAAATCCAGGTATTGGAGGCCTGAAATTTCCTGTTAAGGGAGAGTGGAACTGGCATTAATATTTTTCATATCCTAAAAAACTTCTGCAATTTTCAACATCTGACACTCTATGACTTGTCTTAAACAATTTAGATGCATTTTCAAATGTTATCTACATTAAATTGAATGCTATCTTTTTCATTTGAAGATTTTTTTTCAAGCTTTTTCCTAAGCTCACTAATAATTATTTCTCCTACTTGAATATCCCATTTTAAGCCATTAATTTTTCTACATAAACAATCCAGACCATTCATTTTTATAAAATTCAATCAAGTTTTCTTCACTAATACTAAAAACAACCTGTTTTATAACCTAAAACGCATTAACTAGATGTCTCTAAATCTCTTAATAGTTGATCATTTTTAAGATTTAAGTAATATAACAGTTTCCATACAAGATTTTGAACAACTTGAATCATTGGATACCTCTGAGTCAGAACTTGAAGATGAGTAAGCCATGAGTGCATAATTAGGCCCTTCTTCTACCTGATCACTCCAGTCATATCCACCATGACACCAAGCTAATGGAAGTATGATGTATTATCCACAGCACACTCCTTCTTGAGCTTTCCTTCTTGTTGTCTTATTTCTTGGAGCTCACGCAACTCCCATAGCAAAAATGTTCCGCTCTTGTGGCAATGTTGTATCACTCACACTTTGGACTTATAAAAACCAATAAGTCCTCATTGCCATAACAATAAGCTTCCTATCCCATCCTGTATTCTTCAAAAAAGCCTTCTACTCTCATGTTAACATAGGGTCATTTGCCATCTTAAATCTTCTCCTTCTATGTCATTAGTATGGATTTGTTGCAAGTCCTCATGTACAAGTTGAGGACTATTTGGTTGACTAGCAAAGAATGAACAAATAACAACATCACTTAAGTTATCAATATTTATAGATTAGGCAGTATTAACTTGATTGCTAGCAGTAGTAACTTCATGAGCAGCATTAACTGCTTCAAAAGAGTTTTGCTAGAGTGTTTGAATTAGTAAGAGGATCACAAAAAAGCCATGTTCTGTTTCTTGGAACTTGACACAAATCCTTAACTTCTGGTTCCATACAGCATATTTAAGGTTCTGTTGTAATATCATGACAATGTCTCATTGTATACCAAATAGCTTTATTCCTCAACACAATAGCCATGTGTGTTTCCACTCAGGTGACAAACTTCTTAATAACTTTGTATTAACATCTTCTTGTAAAATCTTTTCATCCTGAAGCTCCAACTGACTCACAAGCTTTTGAATCCTGTCAAAAGTGTGATCAAGCATCTGTGAGCTTGGAGCAGTGAAGTTTTTATATTGTTGCTTTAAGAGATTCCTTTGAGTCTTTTTAGTAGCTTCATTCCTACCAAATCTCTTTTCTACCGCTCCAGCAACTTCTTAGCATCCTTTATAGAGTTTAAAATTTAACCATAGTTATTGGGAAGCCCATCAATAAAGTCTTCTAGCCTTCACTTCTAATCATCTATGAGCCTTATCTTGCATGCATATTAATAATGGCATCATGTTGTAACACCTCTACAACTTGTGTTTTCGGGCAAGGTTACACTCATTCTCTATGACTTCCTACATAACATAGTCTATCATTTAATGTATAGTTCAATCCTTCATTCTCCATAACTCCAACTCACCCAGTTTGAGCATGGTAACTTAGATGCCCCACCATTGTGCAAATCTTGATTCCATATCTTCTAGCAAGTTTCTCAAAGCAACAAGCTCTGATACCACTTTTGGTCCCACGGTTCAACACTGACTATAAGATACAATTTCCTTAAGCTTGTCTAGAATGTTTAGTTATATAAATATAAATCTAACACAACTATAGTAGAAACTTTATGTGAATTTATTAAAGATTATGCGAAATCTAATCTTTAATAAGAAGAATTTTCAGTGGAACAGTAAAACATAATAATTCAACAAAACATAAAAGCTCCAATATTATTAAGCAAATAATACGAATAGTCTCAAAGTATTAGCGTTACAAAGACCTTGAAGCTATGAACTATACGACTTTGTATATTTTTTGTATATGATTGTGATATCAAACTCTATGCCCTATGGCCTCCTTTTTTATACACCAATGAGTCCTAAACGGCTTACAATACTTTTCCTCGCTAAGAAATCATAATCTTTCTAATAAATAACTTATATCAGTATCTTAAACAAAAAATCTCATAAAAAATCACATAAGCAGTACTAACTAACTCAGCAGTACTAACTTCTTCACTAGCAGCATTAACTCCTTCAGCAGTATTAACTTTATACTAGCATATAACTTGTGTACTGAGCAGTATTAACTACATATTCTATATTTTTCTTCTAATCACTGTAGCAATCTTAACTACACTAGCAGAGAACTTCTTCTAGCAGTAGTAACTTCCTCTAGCAATAGTAACTTCACCAGCAGTCTTAAACATTTAGAATAATTTTTATTGAAATTCTCCAGTAGCACTAACTTTGACTGAGCAGCATTAACATCAATAAGAACAATAGTAATTCTAAACATCATCAAGAAGCTTTTATTCCCAATAATACATCAATAACAGGTGTTTATACCAAGTCCTCATACACGTGAGCTTTTACATGCCGATATTTAGAATCTAATAATGGCCTAATTTGAGGTGGACAAATAACATGGAGATCATCTAACAAACATATGGGGTATTGACTTAACTTTCCTTCCCATTCTTGCCTCGAATAAAAATAACTAATACTACCATGAATACCCAATCATCCCAAAACATATTTTACAAGGATAAGGACTTAGCATCGAGTACTAATAATAAACTTGGGTTAAAACAAAATGTAATAAAGAGCGATTACATGACAAGGTAAGGCTAAGCGATTTGGTGTAACGATTGTTTAAGGGTGAACATGTTCTTCATTAATAATCCGGATAACCATAAATTTACGAGAACCATGAAAAGGATAGCACGAATGGTTTGTATCCTAGGGGTATCGTACACTAAAGTGAGCATGTATGTGTCAAGGTGTGGGATATTTATATGATTGGTTGTGACCATCATAACAAGTACAAGTTTTAAAACATGGTTAATCCAATGCCTCTTATCAAGAAAATCCTAAAACTTACTATGCGTATCGAATGCATCACAAGTACATAGTTCCTAGAATTTAATATGCTACTGGTACACTCTCATAATCCTAAAGTAACCATACAAGTTCCAAAAAAATGGGTTGAACAAGACCATGCATACACATCCATAATGACGGAATAAACACACATGATTGCTCACTCCTTAACTCGAACAAGCTAAAGGTATAATATCTAAGGGTGAACCTCACATTTTGGGGGTAGAATTTGAGGGGTCTGCTATGCTAGTAATTATAAATTCATATCCATAACGCTCTAATACTTGGTTTTACATTGGGAATGTGGGGGTCATAGAAAAAAATTAAATTTAGGTCAAAATCACCTCTTATACTATGTTTTGATATATTACCCGTTATTTTAAGGATAAAGCAAATGGCAAATGAAAGAATAGTTTCTAAGGCTTATTTCCCCCCTACACTTAAGTTGAACATTGTCCCCAATGTTCTATAAAGGTACATGTAAAAACGAATTAAAAAGAAAAGAAAACAAGGAAAAGAAACTAGTACTCTCGTGGTTTGCTCAATAATAGATAAGAAACATGTGATAACTGGTTAAATCGTCATCCAAGAATCGTCCAATGAAACTTCCTAAGAACTTCCAAGATTCTTCTCATCAAATATAACCTGTAATCAAAGACAAAGACAACTATACCAAGCATAAAATGTGCGATTTACAAGTATACAATATAAATTTAGGGTTTGACTCGATAAAGCATTAAAGATAGGATGAGAGAATTGTCAAACTTATTGGTTTTGTAGGTTTATAACAGAAGATTACATATTTCAAATGTTATGCAAGTTTAATTTTCAAAAATAATTAAAAACTTTAAGTTTTCTGGACCTGGGCGTTTGACGCCGTCAGGAGAATCCTGACCCCGTCACAGGTGTCGTGGTGATGGCATCACGTGTAAATCGTGACGCTGTCTCCACATTCTGTGAAAATGAAATTTTTGTTTTTGACCAAAAATTTCCTGCACTTGATTCCATAAGTTAACAACCTGTACAAGTGGCTGCATAAAACCTAAGATTTGAAAATTTACTCATATGACTCGAAACTAACACGAATTAATCTAAACAATTCATTTAACATGCTTGAATTTGGTTCAAAAAATAGGATAGATTCCCCTTCACTTATTGTTGCAAAATACCTTTGATTGAAATTTAAGACGGGGGTAAAAACAATATAAAGCATGATTACAAGATAGTTCAAACATAATAAAACAAACAGCAAAGAATTAAAATACATAAGACATTCCTAATTGCGGGAAAAGTAAATATTGGGTTGCCTCCCAAGAATATTGGGTTGCCTCCCAAGAAGCGCTTTTCTTTATTTACGAGTCTTGTAGCTAGACTCGAAGTCCAAAAGCACTCCCTTACGCGACTCTCCTTCTCTTCCAAGTTACAAATCATTTTTGTTTGTGTCCAAATATGTTTCATTTGATATGGCTTCACCCGTTGTTTATTTCTGATAAATTCGTTCGCTTCTTCTTCATCGTACACTCAATCGCCTAAATTTTGCAAGTCTCTACCTTACAGAAAATGGTCATACCAGACTAGCCATATAGTTACTCGTGAATAAGACAAAAACGTGAATTTGAATAGTAGTACAGACCTTATCGTCCTTTTCAAAGTTAATGGTAATTTTACTCGTCAATCGAGCCACCATTTGATCTTTGTCCTTATAGTGAGATGATATTCGTAGGCATTCCATCATCATATCATCCACCTCATTAATCGTAAGAGCCTATAAACTATCTTCCTTCTTAAGACCATGTTGTAGTTTTTTATGGCCCAATAGGCTTTATGTTCCAATTCGACTGGAAGATGGCATGCCTTGCCGTAGATTATCCTAAACGAGGTCGTTCCTAAAGGGGTTTTAAACGCTCTCTGGAATGCCGATAATGCATCATCTATTTGTAAGATCAGTCTTTCCTGTTTTCCGATTGTTTTTTTCAAGAATATGCTTTAATTCTCGTGTCTGTGTTCTTCTACTTGCCCATTCAGTCTGAGGGTGATACGCGGTTGAGAATCGGTGAACCAACCATATCTTTATTCCTTCTCCATTTGGTGGTTACAAAAATAGGTACCCCTATCGCTAATAAGGGCCTTTGGTATTCCAAATCGTGCGAATAGACTCTTAAGGAAGTTTACTACGTTTCAAGCATCATTTGTGCGAATAACATCTACATACTTTGATACGTAGTCAACAGCTACTAGGACATATTTATTTCTGTTTAATGAGGGGAAAGGTCCCATGAAGTCAATCCCCCATACATCAAATATTTCACAGACTTGGATGTATTCTCTGATCCTTTCATCCCTTGATGAAAATTGTTGTTAGGACTTTATATAACAGACTAATTCTTTTATTGATTATAAGTTAATTCTTCTCTAGTATTAATAGTTAGTACTGGTAGAAGGATTATCATAGTTAGTGCTGCATAATTAAATAGTTAAATACTGTTAGTAATAGTATAGAGTCTGCTTGCGCAGAATTGTAGTAGAGTTAAAGATATTCATGAGATATCTAGGAAAGGATATGCATATTCTTATACGCGTTTTGTAAAGCCCTTTAGGGTTTCCTTAGTCTATAAAAGGAACCCCAGGCATAGTCATTAGATAGTTCTACAGAAGTATCATAGAGATCAATAAGTTAAGTCATAGTTTGTGAATCTGTAACCTAGGCATATTCAAAGTTCAATATAAAAATTGTTTTATTGTGTTCTTCTTTAACATTGTTGATTAAATTCTGCTAATCAATAGTGTTAATCATGTTACTTTAGATTTATCAAAGGCACAAACCTTTACAACTAAAGGGTTATATCCATTAAGCAAAGGTAACCTACAAGTGGTATCAGAGCTTGTGAGGAAACTCTGAAAAAGAAGAACTTCTTTTGAATCAGAACTACTACAAATCAAAGAGATGGATGATCAAGATACTCCGCCACCAACAATCACTGCTATGAAGATCCCTATCATTAAGAAGGGAAAATATGATATATGGAGTATGAGGATGAGACAATACATTTGTCACACAGATCATAATATGTGGGATATTATTGTCAATGGAGATCTAGAAGATGAGGCTACACCTTCAGGAGAACAATCTAGTCCTCTTGTTCCTAAGACTGCAAAACATTTGGCTGCTAGAAGGAATCAAGAAAGGATTAAGAGCATCTTGCTCTTTGCAATACCTGATAAGTACCTCCTCAAGTTCCACAATGTTCTTGATGCTAAATCTTTGTGGGCTGCAATAAAATCTAGATTTGGAGGTAATGAGGAATCCAAAAAGATGCAAAAGAATGTTCTGAAACATCAGTTTGAAAATTTTGTTACTGCATTTAATGAAACTTTCGAAAATGATATTGCTTATGATAATTTAGCAACCTCATAAGTCATCTGGAAATTCATAGAGCCTATGTATCAAAGGAAGACATTAATCAGAAGTTTTTAAGAAGTCTTCCTCCTTCTTGGAGTCAAATAGAACTGATCATGAGAAATAAGCCAGATATTGATGAGATTGATATTGATGACCTCTACAACAACCTTAGGGTTTATGAAGACGAAATGAAAAAATCTTCAACTTTCTTATCAAATACTCAGAACTTGGCTTTTCTTTCCTATGAGAATACTAACATTACTAATGAAGTTAGTACTACCAGTGGAGATTTTGGGGTTAGTACTGCTGGTGGAATTAATCAAGTTCCATCTACTCTAAGTGCTCATGATATAGCTTACTCCTTTCTTGCACAACCAACAACCAGTCCTCAAGTTGAGAATGAGGATTTTCAGTAGATGGATGGAGATGACTTAGAGGAATTGGATCTTCGATGGTAGGTGGCTATGTTGACTGTTAGAGTAAAGAAGTTCATTTAGAGGACAGGAAAAAATATGGACTTCAAAGAAAAACGACCTGTTTCTCTTGATAAGTCAAAGATTGAGTGCTACAACTATCACAGAAAAGGACATTTTACTAGAGAATATAGATCTGGAAGGAGTCAAGGAAGAAGACCTTATGGTGACAATGGCAGGAGCAATGTATAAACAACTGAATCTTCATCTCAAGCTCTGGTGGCTCAAGATGGTCTAGGAGGCTATGACTGGAGCAATGATTTTGAAGTAGAACCAGTCAACTATGCTTTGATAGCCATCTCGTCTTCAAGCTCATCAAGTTCTTCTAACAGTAAGGTACAAAAATGTTCTAAATGTCTTGAATCATTTAAATGTCTTCAAAAGAACTATGATACTGAGAGAGAAAAGCATAGCAAAGCCAAACTAGAAAGTAGGGGTTATGAGATAGCCTTAGAGTCACTAGAAGCTATAATTCTTGGATATAAAAAGAATGAATTAGCTTGGGGTGAGAGATATGAGTTTCAAGACTATGATCTTAAGTGTAGAGAAATAAAAATTAACAACTTAAATCTGGAATTAGAAAAGGTTGTTAAGGAAAGAGATGAATTGAAACTCCAGATTGAAAAATGGGAAGGGTCATCAAAGAATCTCACTAAGATACTCAATAGTCAGATGAGTACTCATGATAAAAATGGATTAGGGTTTGGCACACAAATGGATGATTTGAGTAATAAATCTGAAACTAATAGTGAGAACAGTTTGACTGTTTTTAAGGTAAGGTCTAGTGATGAAGAGAGCACACTAGCAAATAATAGGTTCACTAAAGCAAATGAGCATCATGCCGTTCCCCCTCTAATTACAGGGAACCCACAAACCGCCAAGACTGATTATATCATATGGCAGGACTAGATGAGTATGCTTTTAGAATAAAATCAAGAGGCATAAATAACTTGAAACTAACACAGACTGTAGGTAACTCAATAAGCAACTATAGTAAAACATAAGTCTGTCATTGAAAACAATTGTGTCTATGTCAAAGATTAATAGGAATGAAGTCTATCATGAGAGATTGGACCTCAGATGGATGAGATGATGAGGTGTTCCATCAAAACTGTTAGTTCTGTATCCCTAATGTGACGTCAACTGTTAGGAGTCAATGCTGATAAAAGTGTCAAACATCACAAAAACAAGGATTGATTTAAGAAAAGTACATAAAATAAAAGCTTGTTTTGTTTGTAAAAGCACTGACCATTTGATAAAAGACTATGATTTCTATAAGAGTCCTGAACCTAGGGTTAAGAATGTGGTCAATACTGGGGAGAGGGTAGTCAAACCAGTATGGGATTATGGAAAAAGGGTAAATCACCAAAACTTTTCAAAAAATTTAAAATACCCTCATGCAAAAAGGACCTTTAACCCATCATAGTACCTAAGCTAGAGCAGAAGTTTTTAGTTAAGTACTGATAAGATCAAAATTTATACTATTTCTCAGGTCTATTAGTACTAGTTAGGTATGTTGGTCATGATTGATACAGTTAGTGCATGCTAGTACTGCTAGGCCATTGGCCTCAAAAATAGCACAATCTAATAGTGTTATTAGACCACCATCACCCAAGATTGGACATTGTAAGATACCAAAAGACTCAAACTCGCCAATAAAAGAGTCTACTTCACCCAACCAGTTTATAACCTAAAACTTAAAACCTGATGTGAAACTTTTGGTTAATATCAAACTACTGTTGTACATAGGGCAGTTATATAGTAAGGTAAGGTGGAGAATACCTTAAGATGATCTAAATGGGTATGGGAGGCCAAGATGAATTACCAGGATCATGTGTACAAATATAATGGCTCTTACATGCTCAAGAAGTTTAAGTATGTAGACCCAAAAGGGGTTTCCAAGTCAGTATTGACTTGGATCCCTAAGAGATACTAATATCCTTACACTTTTGTGTAGTGTATTATCCAGAGATCTTGTACAGGATCATGCAGTGGATGGATATGGTTCTCTAAGCCATAATGACTGGCATAAAAGCCATATCTTTCAAACTATGAAGATTTCAATGGAGGCTTTGTGGCTTTTGGAAGTGATCTCAAAGGAGGTAAAATAACGGGTAAAGGTACACAAGATTCTTATGTTGTAGGTACATCAGGAAAAGATAAAAGACCTACTCAGGAATACATACTGCTTCCACTACAACCTCATAGGACAAGGTTTCCAGTAAAGGATGTTGTTCAGGATGCACAAGCACAAACTTCTAAAATAAACTTTCACCAGAACAAGGATATATAGATTTAGAAGATGTTTTTAATAAGGAAGGACAACATTAGATGCCAGAAGATGAACAAGTCTGGCAAGATGAACTTGAGATGATGGTTACTCAAGAATTGGTTGGTAATGCTATGAATGATGAATCAAGACAATCCATTGAAGAAGAAAAGAGGAGAATTGCATCTTAAAAGAAGGCAGCTTAAGCTACCAGTACTAACCAACTTAGTACTGATAGGCCATTTGTTAGTACTGATAGATCATTTGTTAGTACTGATAGGTCTAACACACCCAATGTTAGTGCTGCTAGTACTTCCACATGTGCAAATGCTGATGAATCATCATTTGTCTATCTTGGAGGTAAAATACCTATTGATGCATCTACTCTCCCTAATGCTGATTTACCCATTGATCCAAATATGCCTGACTTGGAAGATGCTTTTGATACTCTCCCAAATGATGAAATATTCAATAGAGCTTATGATGATGATAAATATGTGGGTGAAGTGGCTGATTTCCACAATACGGATAACACCATTGCTGTCAGTCCTATTCCCACACTCAGAATTCATAAGGATCATCCAAAAGGACAAATTCTAGGAGATCCTACATCAGTAGTTCAAACAAGAGGGAAGATTCAAAAGGCTTCTTCAGCACAACAAGCTTTAGTAAGTTACATTCACAAACAGAACAGAACAAACCACAAGGATCATCAGAACTGTTTGTTTGCATGTTTCTCTCTCAAGAAGAACCCAAGACTATATCACACGCCTTAAAGAATAAAAGCTAGGTTGAAGCAATGCAAGAGGAATTGCTCTAGTTTAAGTTACAGCAGGTTTGGATACTTGTGGATTTGCCTTTTGGAAAGAAGGCAATTGGCACTAAGTGGATTTTCAGAAACAAAAGAGATGAGAGAAGCATTGTTGTGAAGAATAAAGCCAGACTTGTAGCTCAAGGTCATAGACAAGAAGAAGGAATAGACTATGATGAGGTTTTTGCACCTGTTGCTAGAATAGAGGCAATCATGCTGTTCTTAGCCTTTGCATCATATATGGGATTTCTTGTCTATCAGATGGATGTTAAAAGTGCTTTTCTCTATGGCACATATCAAGAAGAGGTGTATGTTCACCAACCTCCAGGCTTTGTTAATTCTACTCATCCAAACAAAGTCTATAAGGTGGTTAAAGATCTTTATGGTCTACATCAAGCTCCTAGAGCTTGGTATGAGACACTCTCTTCTTTCCTGCTGGAGAATGGTTTTAGAAGAGGTACCATAGACAAAACCTTGTTTATCAAGAAGAACAAGAGTGACATTATGTTGGTCCAAGTCTATGTGGATGACATCATATTTGGCTCTACTAAGAAGTCTATGTGTACTGAATTTGAAGAAGTTATGCACAAAAGATTCCAGATGAGCTCCATAGGAGAGCTTACATTCTTTTTGGGACTACAGGTGAAGCAACAACCTGATGGAATCTTCATTAGTCAAGACAAGTATGTAGCTGTCATTATTAAGAAGTTTGATTTTTGCTCCATCAAAACAGCTACTACTCCTATTGAGTCAAACAAGCCCTTGGTTAAAGATGAAGATGGTGTAGATGTAGATGTGCATTAATACAGATCAATGATTGGTTCCCTGACGTATTTAACTGCATCAAGGCCAGACATCATGTTTGCTTTCTGCGCATGTGCAAGGTTTCAAGTCACTCCAAAAGCTTCCCATTTACATGTTGTAAAGAGGATCTTTAGATATCTCAAACATTAACCCAAACTAGGGTTATGGTATCCTATGGATTCCCCTTTTGAACTAGAAGCTTTCTCAGATAGTGATTATGCAGGAGCCAGTCTTGACAGGAAATCAACAACTGGTGGATGTCAATTTCTGGGTAGAAGACTCATATCTTGGCAGTGCAAGAAGTAGATAATTGTGGTAAATTCTACTACTGAGGCAGAATATGTTGCAGTTGCTCATTGCTGTGGGCAAGTACTATGGATACAAAACCAAATGATGGATTATAGCTTTAACTTCATGAACACCAAAATCCATATTGACAATGAGAGCACCATATGTGTTAGGAATAAATCTTCATATGACTTAATACTGCCAACAGTACTAAAGGAGTTAGTATTGCCAGTACAAAGTTAGTACTGCCAGTATTAAGGTAGAACTGCCAATGTTACTTAATACTGCTAGTAGAAGGAGTTTATACTGCTAAATGGTCAAAGTTGCTAAACTGAAGATAAGGATGCATGGAGAATATTTTGTTAAACTTGTAGTTACATTTAAGGGGAGGTTAAATTGTATAGTTTGTAAAGACTAGTAACTTTTCTAGATTACATTAATACTGCTAGGGTATTAATAATGATAGTTAGGATTTAGTTAAAGTTCATGGTATATTGTAGCATTTTTTTCTTGTGTTTTGCACTAAACTTCACGGATAAGCATGGAATTTGAGGGATGGATAGATGCAATCCTGGCAAATACTACTCATCTATGGTCTAGGGTGAAGAATCAGAGGATCAGGGGAGGAAAATTCAGGATATTGATGATGATCCTCTAGTTTCTTTGGTTAGAGAATCCATGAAAGAGAAGTCAACAGATTTTGTTACTCCTAGAAATTGCTTCAGGGGGGCTCAAGAGAAGAAAATCAGTCCTACAATCTTGGTAGGCAGCTAAAAACTTTTGTCTCAAAAGTCTCGCTTCTCAAGTGTTAGCAAAGTTATGTCGACTGATAAGGGATAAGATACAGGAGGAGAGGCCAAGGTCTATGGCTCAAAAGATTGCTACTAGATGAGGATGCTGGAGAAGAGATTAATCCTTCTGAGAACGAGATAATACTGGTATTGAAGAGGTTAGTACTGGTAGTACTAAAGTTGATTCTGGTACTGCTAGTAAAAGGGGTCAAAGGGAAGGAAAGGCTCCAATGGTTGAAGAGGATATCCAGGCTACTCACAAAACAAAAGAACAAATGAGACAAGAGGAAACTGGATTGGAAGAGGCTATAAAGTTGCAAGCTCAATTGGATGAAGAAGTTGCAAAGCAGATTTATTTAGATAAAATGGTAGCTAAAAGAATGGCAGAAGAGGAAGTTTTGTCAGAACAACAAAAGAAAAGAAAAGCTCAAGTTCAATTTGAAGCTTAATTTTATACTGAAGAAGACTGGGATATTATTAAAGCCAAGCTAGAAGCAATGCAGAGTTGACAAAAGATGTGTAGGGAAAGGTATTTACCTGACAAGATTTTGCACAAAAAAGAAATGGCAGAAATGTGTGAATCAAAGAAAGAAATACACTTTTGCAGAGGAAAAAAGAGCTAAGGCAAAGAGAAACAAAGCCCATGACTCAGTCATAATTTTAGAATCTATATGTTTCAAACTATTCTTAGATCAAGGAACTTGCGAAGCTTCTCAGTTAAAGAAGTTTGAAGTTTGAAGAAAATAAAGAAGAGTTTGATAAGTTAGTTCAGCAGATTGACACTTTTGTTCCTATAAATATTGAAGCTACAAAGGCAAAATTGAAAAGATATGGAGAAGAGCTTCAGACAAAAGACTTCAAAGAAACAAAGATTTGATGATGAAGATGTTCCAGCTATAAAGAGACAAAGTTGTTGAAGTAAAGGAAGAAGATCAGTAAAAGAAAACAGCGGAAAACGAAAGAAGCAAAAGGCAAGAAAGGTGTAAAATTGTTGACAAGAGTGCACAAGAAGATTCAGAGACTGATAAAAGAGGAATCAAATAGAGGCTATGAATCTTGCTCCTTTGATACAAAAATCTAAATTAGTGTTGGTAAATTGGAAGATATTTCAGTCAAGGCAAAGAAGTATTTATGATTATAGAAGAGAAATGGAGCTGTGATACAGTCTGCATGAGATTTGGAGCTAGGTTAAAGACTTGCAAGGAGAGGATCTCATTATAGTGTTTTACAGGTTGGTAATGTAGAAGTATTGAACTATAGGCCTGAAGATGCTTATGACCAGATTGATTTAGAGTGATCTCAGGGCCTAAGTTGATCCACTCTCATTGGAAGATGCGTATTTTGAGCTTACCACTTACCAAAGATGGTTAGTTGGAGGTATTATGATTAATGTGGAAGTACAATTGTTTAACTTTGGAGGCATCACTATATATATGTTAGCGGATAGGCAGTTCCATTGTCAAAGAAGCTTGCCAAGTGATGTGAAAATGATGCTTTAGATGGAAAAAATGAATGAAGTTTTTTTGCTAATAAATCTTGAAAGTTTGATTGAGATGCAAGCTGGGATTAGAATGAGGATGACGTTATCAGTATCAGTGGGCTATTGTTTTGGAAACTGTTTGTGACTATTATGTGAAGTAAGAAAGGTTGATAGTGGTGGTTAACCACCAACAACAAATGGTTAGCAGTTCACCATGCGTATTAGGCATAAGGGATAGGCTTAGTCCAAAGCAAACGGTTTGGGAAAGACTTCTTAAATCCTTTTGGTTGACAGTTTACCAAAAACTGTATGGTAATCAATGCACCATAGTATTGCACTAAAGCATTGGCTACTCCAGAGCAAACGGCTACTGGTAAAGAGAATTCAAATCCGTTGATAGCTGATAGTTTGCTAAAAACTATAAGGTTATCAATGCACCTTGTTATTGCAACAAAGCATTGACTAGTCCATAGCAATGGACCATGTAAAGACTTATTACAAATTCCATTGATGGCTGGTAGTTTGCCAAAAACTACAATTTGCCAACTTGTTTGGCTGTTGTGATATGAGTTGTGAAGAGAAGACAAAGACTAAAAGACAAAGAATGATCTAGTTTTTAAAAGAACATCAAACAGATCATCATTCAAGAGAAGCTAAGGACTTAAAGACATGCTTGGATACAATTCTCAAAAGCCCAAACTGAAGACAACTGAAGAAACTTGAAGTTAACAAGTGAAGTTCAAGTTTAGGGGAGGATTGTTAGGAATTTTGTATAACAGACTTGGTTCTGTTAGTATTATAGTTAATTCTGCTAGTATAATAGTTAGTACTGGTAGAAGGTTTATCATAGTTAGTACTGGCAGTATTAAATAGTTAATACTGTTTATGTAATAGTTAAGTCTGCTTACGTAGAAATTAGTTAGAATTAAATATATGCATGAGATATCTTAGGAAAGGATATGCACTATCTTTATACGCGTTTTGTAAAGCCCATTAAGGTTTCCTTAGTCTATAAAAGGAATCCTAGGCATAGTTAGTAGATATAGTTCTACAGAAGATCATAGAGATCAAATAGTAATCATAGTTTGTAATCTGTAACCTAGGCAGATTCAAAGTTCAATATAAAAGTGTTTTGATTGTGTTCTTCTTTACATTGTTGCTTAAATTCCGTGTAATCAATAGTGGTTAATCATTGTTTCATCATTGTTACTTTAGATTTATCTAAGGCAACAAACCCTTTACAAGCTAAAGGTTAAGATCCATTAAGCAAAGGGATCCTACAATATGGGCATGTAGCAAGGGAATGTCAAAAACCGAAACGGGAAAAGGATGCAACTTATAACAAGTAGAAAATGCTATTGTGTAAGCAAGAGGAAGTTGTATTTCAGTTGAATGCAGATCAAGCTGACTAGAGGGATGACACTAATGATGAACCTAAAGATCAGGAATTGGAATCACATTATCTATACATGGTACAGATTCAAGAGGTTACTATAGAAGTTGTTGATAATTCTGGACCTATCTTTGATGTTGAGCCGTTGCAAAAGGTACAAAATGATAATGATAACTATAATGTGTTTGCTAATGATAGTGAACATCCTGAGCAACCTGAATCTGTTAATGACACATGTCCGGATAAACAAGGTGATACTAATATCCCTATTGATTCCTTGGATATGAGCAATAATAGGGGACAGGCTAACCAGGATGAAGATGATGATCTTGCTAGAGAATGTGATTTGCTTGTTTCTTTAATTGATAAACTAAAATGTGAAATTAATGAAAGCAAAAAATCATAATAAGCTTTTAGAATTATCAAACAAGACTTTCGTTGATAAATTGAAAGGTGAAATTGAGGATTTCAAAACCAAAAATAAAAGTTTAGAATCATTAAATAACCATTTCAAAAATTGATGTTCAAAGACCTTAAGAAGTTCCAAGCTGAAGTTGATAGGTATCATGATGTGAATTATGCGTCAAATATGGAAATTGATTGTGCAAAAGCTAAAGGTGATTTGGTGTCATACAAAATGGAATCTCACAAGTAATTTAATGAATATACTTAAAAGATAAATGATTTAAATCAAATGATTTCAAAAATGAAAAAAAAGCTTATTGCACATCAAGAGACCATCTTCATAATGTCACAAGAAAAGGAGGTTTAGAAGAAATTGTTAGGTATATTTGTATTTATTAGTTCCTGCTGGTAGGTATGTAGTTCCTACTGGTAGAGTAATTGCTACTGTTAGT